>SRQA01000843.1:0-15702 GCA_018360365.1 Claviceps citrina | reverse complement strand
AAGTATAGCTAAACTATTACTACTTAATTACTTTAATATTAGTATATAAATAATATACTTTATAAATTAGTTAATTATTATAAGGATAGTATTATATATCTTAAATTCTAATTTCTTTACTAGGGGAAGTCTTATAATAAAGTTTATTAATAGCTTTTAAAAAAGTTAGTTTAGTATAAAAAGTATAGTAAGTTTACTATAAGGTTAATACTACCTTAGCTTTAATACTTAATAATTAAAATAAGTATAAATATACTCTTTAATATCTTTCCTTATATATAGCTAGTAGTATTAGTTAGTAATTTAATAAAGCGTTTTACTAACTCCCTAATACCCTATAGCTTTATTATTATAAATAAGCATTAAAATCTCTTTATAAAAACCTAATAAAATATATATATAATCTTTAAAAAAAAGTATTTTATTTTTATTAATTAACTAACCTAAAGGGCTATAAATATTCCCTAAGCTTCTAACTAAAGGGTTAGAGATAGCCTCTTTACTATAACCTTAAGGGCTAAAAATATTCTCTTTGTCTTTTCTTATTTTATTATTTAAAAAGTTAAAAACTTTCCTTATATTTTAAGCTTAAAAGCTATAGGTATTTTTTAAGCTTTAAATAAGCTACTTAGTTTATAAAATAAAGGCATTCCCTTACTATACCTAGCTTAATTTATTATATATAGCTGCTTTTAAAGGTTTTATAATATTAGCTTTATAATATATAAAACACTAACTAAGGAAGCAAAGTCTAGCTATAAGAGCATTATTATATTAACTTATTATTTGTATAAGGCTATTAAGTAGGATTAGTATTTATAACTTTAATAATATTTTAAACTATTTTAAAAAGCTACTTATAAGTATTACTCTTTTAGTAATTATACTATATACTTACTTTTTAAAGGCTATAGTATTCTCTAAGTATTTTAAAAAGCTACTTATAAGCATTACTCTCTTAGTAATTATATTATATACTTACTTTTTAAGGGCTATAATATTCTCTAAGTATTTTAAGCTAAAGACTATACTAATAATAATTATTTTTTTCTTAGTTAAAAGTAATTTAAAGCTTAATTACTTTAACTTTATACTAATAAACTTAGTTAAAAAATATAAAGCTTAAGAGGCTTTTATATTTTTAATACTAGTATTATAGTCTAACTTATAAGATAAAGGGTTTATAAGGTTTTTAACCCCTAGCTTATATTTAATTATAAAGTTATATAAATTATGTTTATTAAGGGCTTATACTTACCTACTAGTAAGCTTAGGCTTTAATATAAAATACTTATAATTTAAATAATTTATAATAACCTAAATAAGTTAGGTATTATAAGCTATATAATATCTCTAATTCTTAAAGGCTTTTTAGATTACTAGTAGCTTAGTATTAGGAGTTAAATAATATACTTTAGTACTTAGTAGCTTTCTTAATATATATATAATAAAATACTATTAGTTTTCTTATTTTTATAAAAGAATAATACTAATTATAAAGTATAATATATTAGTCTTTATTCTTAATAATATAGCTAGATTAAAATATACTAGAATAAGTGCTATAATAAAGCTTTACTTAAGTATTTTAAATGCCTTATGCTTATAAGAACCTAATATAAGTAGCTTTATTATATTATTTCTTATTAAATTTATAAAGGGGGTTATAATCTTACTATATTTATAAGTAAAATAATAATAAAAGCTAGTAAACCTAAGAAATAATTATATATCTTTAATACTATAAGGCTCTAGCTAATTTACTATTACTTTAACTTACTTTAGCTTTATAGTAATTTCTTTTATTAATATTATAAAGCTAAGAAAGTTAAACTTTATAGTTAAGAATTTATACTTCTTAAGGTTAGCATAAAGCTTCTTTAAATATAGCTTTTCTAAAACTTTATAAATATATTACTTATACTTTGCTAAATTACTATTATAAATTAGAATATTATTAAGGTAAATAATATAAATTAAATTAATAAGCTCTAAGAGGGTATTATTAATAAATTTGTAGAAAGTAACTAGGGCATTAATAAGCCTAAAAGGCATTATAAAATATTTATAGTAATTATATTAATAATAAAAGGTAGTTTTTTACTTATTTTCTTTACTAATATAAAGCTAATTATATATATTTTTTAAGTTAAACTTTATATAAACCTTAGCTTTTTTTAATTTATTAAGAATCTTTAAGATAAGTAGTAAGGGGGCCTAATTCTTTTATATAATTTTATTAAGGCTTTATAATTTATATATAAATATAATTTGCCCTCCTTTTTTAAAATAAAAAGAATTAGAGTGTTAGTAGAACTAATTATATAGTATATCTAGCCTCTCTCCTACGCTACTATAAGGTACTTATAAAGCTTTTCTAGCTTCCTTTTTATAAGGTTATATATTAAACCCTATAAGGGTCTTTAGTTTTCTTTAATTTTAATTAAATATATATAACCTTTTAAGAAGGGTAATAAAGCTACCTTTTTAAGGTTAAATATATTTATAAAATCTATATAATATTTAGGTAGCTTCTTTAGAAGTATTTTATTACTTAGGTTTTTTTTAAGTATACTTAGGTCTTTAGGGTTTATTTCTTTTAAAAAGCTAGCGCTAAGTATTAGTATTATAAATAAATTCTTTATCTCTTTATATAGTTACTTTATTAATATAATAACTTTAATATATTATTTTATAATAAGGAAAATCTACTCTTATATATACTATAATAATATATATAAATCTTTATTTCTAAACTAATTTATTCCTAGGAGAAGGTTTTCTAAAGTCTTAGTTTGTGATGGTATTGGGCTTTGCCTAATGTGGGGCTAATGCGGGTGCGCATCGGTGGTTATGCGCACCTTGCCTTGCGCGTAGGGCTTACGTATAATAACAGGGGGGTATTTATAGTAAGGGTATAAAGGGGGCATAATAGGGTCTTTATATTACCTTTCCTTCCTTTCTTTTTATATTTTTTAATAGTATTCTAATGCTTATTAGTAGTAGTAATAGGGCTAGTTTATAATATTTAAAAGATATTCTTTAGCCTTATGTTTCTTTTAGCTACTAAAATAAATTAATATGCCTTTAAATACAAATATAAATATATAGGCTAATAAACCTGCTTCTCTTATAGCAGAAGATATAATAGTAATTCTTAACTATATTAATATAATCCTAACTATATAAGGTAATACCCTTATAGCTATATAATAGCGCCTTAATATTATATAGGAGCGGGAAGACACTACTATAGTAATAATTTAGGCTATATAAGCTACTACTAATTATATAATTTAATTTATTACTACTACTGCCTTAGTTATATCCCTTCCCTTGCCTACTAATATAACCCTTCTTTTTAGGGTAACTAACCTTCTTTTACTTCCTATTATACTCCTAGTTTGCTATAAGCTAATTCTAATAGGCTCTCCCTATAATAGTAAATAATTTACCTTTAATACCTAGCGCTTCTTTATAGTATATAAGCTATAGGTAGATTATAACTTTATTAGTTTTACTATAAACCAGTAGATATTTATTTACTAAAACCTTTTATTCTTTATTTAGGCTAAGGTTACCTTATTCTTTAAGAAGGGTAATTTTATTTACTATAATTTAGCTAGCTTTCTAGATTATTTTTCTAAGCTTTACTCTAACCCTTATTACTATAAGATAGCCCTTACTAAACTTAACTAAATAAAGCAAGCTAGTAATAAATCCTTCTTTACTTTCTTTATTTACTTTAAATAAAAACTCTCCCTTACTAGTAATATAAGCTAGGATAATAAGATTTATCTTACTAAGCTATGCTATATACTTAATAAGCAAATATATAGTATATATATTAGCTATAGCATCTCCTATAATAGCTATAATACTACTATAAAGTAATACTATACTATTACCCTAGACCTTAAGACCTTTATACTTAAGGATTACTTTTATACTAGGCATTTAATAAATTCTTTAGCTTAGTATTACTATACTACTAACTATAAAGGGGATATAGCTATATCTAGGGTAAATACTATAAGAACCTAGGGTAAGGGTAAGAAAAAGAAAAAGCTAAAGGCTAAGAATATAGCTTTACTCTTTACTTAGGCATAAGCTAAGTAAGTAACTAACTAGGAAATAGTGTATTACTAGGAGTTTAGTGCTTACTTATACTATAAAGAAATAGGTTATATAGCTTATAACTACTCCCTCCTTCCCCCTTTTTAGCTTAAGGTCTATATTTAGCAGGCTATTACTAAGGCTAATAACTATAAGTATAAGAAGAAGGAGAAGGATAGGATAGGAAAAAACTAGCTCCTATAGTAAGTCTTATATAGGGGCTTCTAGGCTTTATTATATAGCAGACTCTAGGTTAGAAGGAGGTAGAGTTAATAGAGTATAATAAAATTTATAAATATATAAATTACCTAGTATTCTTTATTTTTATTCTCTTTAACTTATCCTTCTTTATAAACACCCTAATTAACTATTACTATAAGTACTATAGTACTATTAGTAAGTCTATTACTTAATAGCTAGGCCTTAAGCTTATCTAGCTACTTTTAAGGCGCTAGGTAAGGACTACTATTAAGGTTTAATAGTAGGGATAATAAGCACTTAAGAGGGAGTCTAGTATTACTTACCTTACTTATATTATAATTAATATTAATAACTAGTAGTTATTTGTCTGCTTTTATATAGTCCTAGGCCTTGCCTAAAATATAATCTTTAGCCTACTATAAATAGAATACTATAATATTACCCTTTATACTACTTAGTAAGAGCTAATAGTAAGTATAGCAAAAGGCCTTATAATATAGGAGTCCTTAAGTTATGCCTAGGGCAAGGCTATATAGGGCATAATAGGGTCTGCCTTTGTAGCTATAGCTAAGCAGGCTTGCTGCCTTTAGGATATAACTATTTAGTTTATAAGCACTAGCTTATATAAGTTAATATTTATCCTTTAGGTTACTATACTTAAGTTATAGCCTAAGAACCCCTATATAGCCCTGCTAGCTAAGCTTTGTAACTTTATTAATCTCTTTAATAAGTCTAAGGCAAATGCTCTCTTACCTTATTATAGTACCTTAGACTACTATATTTATCTTTATAAGTCTCCTAATAAGTCCCTTCCCTTTTTCCCTTAGGGCCTATTATACTTTATACCTTAGGACTAGTTACTTAAACTCTAGTAGTAGCTTATAAAGCTTTTAAATAAAAGATAGATCTAAGCTAGCTTTTTTTTAGTAGCTGCTTTAGTCTTTTTAGTTAAAAAGGCTAGTAAGGGCTAGTAGTTTTATATAGATTAGTATACTCTTAATAAGATTATAAAGCAGGACTATTACTTATTACCTCTTATTAAGGAAACCCTTTGCTCTCTAGCCTATATATAATAGTTTACTAAGGTAAATGTTTAAGTAGCTTTTTATAAGCTATAGGTTACTAAGGGGGATAAGGCTCTTATAGTATTCTAAATATAGTTTAGGCTATTTAAGTAGCTTATCTGCCCCTTTAGCCTAGTAGGTATGCCTGCTACTTTCTAGTATTATATTAATAACGCTCTTAGTAATACCCTTAGTAACTTTATTATAGTATACTTAAATAATATCCTAGTTTATTTTAGTAGCTTAAGGCGTAACTATTTGCAGAAGGTTTATATAGTTTTTAGCTACTTATAGGCAGGAGGCCTTTACCTTAACCTTAATAAGTTTATCTTTACTACCTAATAGGTCTACTACCTTAGGTATATTATTATAGTAGGCAAGAGTATATGCCCTAACCTTACTAAGGTTTAGGCTATTTAGGACTAAGCAGCCCTAATAAAGCTATAAGGTATATATAGCTTCCTTAGTTTTATAAATTTTTATTATAACTTTATTTTAAATTTCTCCTAAGTTACTAACCCCCTTTATAATCTTATAAAAAAGGGCATCCCCTTTGTCTAGGGGTAGCGGGAGGCCTATACTTTTAATAAGCTTAAGCGCCTCTTTATCTTAAACCTAATCCTAGCTTAATAGGACCCTAACTAGGATATAATAGTTAAGGCAAACTACTTTAGTATTACTCTTAGTAGTTACCTTCTCTAGCTCTAAATAAATAGTATTTAGTACTTTATTACTTACTACTTAGCCTAGCTAACCCCCCCTTAGTAGAACTATATTATTTATAATAAGAAGCTTCTAGCTATTATCTCCTGCCTTAAGGTGTAGTTAGCTAAGCTTTAGGGTGTCTTTAAGCCCTTTATTATTTATACTAATTATAAGAGCTTTAAGTACTTCATAACCCCTAAAATTATAACTAAGTATTAAGCTTGCTAGGCTAAGATACTCTTATAGTATTATTACTACTTATAGTACTAACCTATATAGTACTAGTAGTATACTAATACGCTCTCCTAATAGGGCTAGGATAAGGTAGGGCTAATCCTATAGTATAGCTACCTCTTTTAACCTTTATTTATCTAGGCTATTTTTATAAGTAACCCTAACCCTTTTAGCACTAATATAGCACTACCTTTTAGTAACTAGGTCTTTTCCTCTCCCTACCTTTAGGCGCTTTAGAATATAGTAATTACTTATAATATAATATACTACTACTACCTTACTATTATTTATAAGAATATATAGTAATTCCTTACTAAGGCTAAGATAAGGGAGTAGATTATAAACTATAGTATTAGTGCTTATAAAGTGCTTTAGTTCTATAGCTAAATATAAGTGCCTTAATAAAAGCTATTAATAACTACCCTTATTTAGGAGTGCTAGAAGTTACTAATAGCAAGCTATTTAGGTTATAATACTACCTTCTAGACCCTTTAGTAATAGTTCCACTAGGCAGGTATATCCTAGGATATTACTTACTATATCTAGAATTATTACTATTATAGTAGCTATAAAAGCTACTAGTAGTAGTAGGGCCTCCTAAAACCCCTTCCTATTCCTAATTACTTCTAGTCCTAGATCTTAGTCAACTTTATAATAAGCCTGCCTACGCGTAGGCTATCTAATCCCTCTTTCCTTATAGTAATTATAAACTGCCTTTCTAAGTTTATTTAGCTTAAGGCTATAACTAGTATTTTTACTAAGGCATGTGTAAAGAGGTTTAAGATATGCTAGTAGTGGTTTTATAGGTTCCCTACCTTTATTATTACTAACTATAGCTTAGACTAGCTAAGTAAGTTCTAAACTACCTTATACTTAATTATTAAGACTAAATAGTTACTTTTTACTTCCTACTACCCCTAGACTAATAAGGGCATAGAGTAGGCTAACTAGAAGGTATAAGCTATCTTATATTTTTATATTTCCTTCTTATAGTTTTATTAGCTTAAGCACCTAGTAGCGTGCTAGCTTATGCTTAATAATTAGGCTTTCTTTATTACTAGCTTTAGTCTAAACTAGCTACTTTATAAATATAATATTAATCTAGTCTAGGTTCTTATAAACCTTACTCCTAGCGCTACTATAAGCATAGGATAGGTAGCTTAGTTTATCTTATAACTTTAGGAGGCTTCTAAGCTAGCTTAGGCAGCTATTACCTTTACTTAGTAATAATAATAAAATAGTATAGCTACCTCTTATTACCTTATAAAGTAGTTCTAGGTTAGGGACTAGGTATAGCTCTCCCTTTACTATATTAAAACTAACTACCCCTTTAAGAAGCTAGACTAAGTAGTAGCTAAGTACTATATTATAGCTATCCCTATACTACTAATAGTCTATCTTAATATACCCTAGGGTATTTACCTTATTTTCTATATTAACCTTATTAAGCGCACTACTACTAATTTGCTTCTTAGCTAGCCCTAGTGTAATATATGCCTAGGGCCTATGTAAGTATAAAATAATAAGGATAATAAGCTTTATAAGGAATACTAGGTTAAGAAGGTGCTAGTAGCTTATAATATATAAGGCTATAGGCACTATTAGGATATTCTTATTAAATAGGTAAGATACTTAATACTAATATAAAAGCTACTTAAGAACCTAGTAAATATATAAGCCCTAGCAAACTATAAGGTAGAATAAGGTAGTGTATAGTATAATAATAGTCCCTAGTAGGTTTTTAAATAAGGTTCTTTTATAAAGCTATATATATTTATTACTTAGGGCCTAACTTACCCTAAATTTATCTCCTTCCCCCTCTCTTTTACTTACCTTTCTTCCTCGCCTACCTTAGTAAACTTTATATTAATTACTAAGTAACTCTAGGGGTAGCTTATTATTATAAGAGTTAGGGAAGGGGGTATTATACTATATTTAGAATAGCGCTATTAAGATTACCTATATATCTCTCTTATCTCTCTCTTAGTAGTATTAATAGCTTTTTAGTATATGCCCTTATAAGGTATATTAGGGGTATTAGGGGGTGTTTAGTAATTCCTTTACCTATAGGCTAGGCCTATAGGATTACTATAGTAGTTATATAATACTTTATAGTATTACTATTTACTTTTTTATAGCCCTTTATATAGCCCTAAAAAACTATATAGTATACTACTAGTAGCTAGCTATAGCCTAGGTATTCTGCTTCTCTTATGTAAATAGTATGCTTTTAAGCTAGGTAAGGGGTTAGATTAGTAGCTATATAGTGCCCTAAATAAGGGTGCTAGGGGATATAAGAAATAGGTTAGTAACTATATTACTAGGTAGTGTAGGTATAGCACTCCTTATAATAAGCATATTATTAGCAAGTATAGTAGTAATAAGGGTGTTATAAATAGTCTAGATAGTAACTAGGGCATACTTAGTATAGTAGTATAGGTTAGTAAATTTATTACCTAGGGCGTGGAATTTAGATATTAAAATAGCGGCTATTTAGATTTGCTAGGTTCTCTTATAATATACCTCTAGTATAATAATAGCGTAGCCCCTAACTATAGCTTGTATTAGGGTATATATAGTATGCCTAATATAGGGATTAGCTATTAGTATATATATATCCTATACGCATTTCTAGTAGCCCTTCTAGTAGCTCTTATATAACTTCCTATAGGGACTATACTTATAGTTTAGTTTACCTAATTAAATAGTAATAATAATATACTAAATATAGAGCAGGTTAATAATTATAAGTATAGTATTACCTTCCTTATTAAAGTCTCCTTCTATAATAAACTTACCTAGGGCCTATACTTAGTGCTAGTATAAGGGTAGGATATTACCTTATACACTAAGAAGTAGTTATAAGGGCTAGTATAGCACGCCTAGGGGAGGCTATAGTAGCTATAGGTATATATAGGCGGCTAGGGTAAGTAGGGGCTGCTTACTAATATTCTAGAAGCTATATAAGGGGAATAGCGCCTAGGTATAGCCTAGGTAGTATAGTAGTAGTAGGTACTATAGTAGTAGTAAGCCTTAGGGTAGCTATAATATAGTAAGTAACTAGGTATAGGATTTAGTAATATAAAGTAAGCTTAGGAATAATAATAAGTCTATAAAAAAGTAATAAGTAATAAAATAAAAACTCTTTATAATAAGGGGGATAGAGAAGGATAGTTAGTAGGACTTTAGGGGCGGATAAGATAAGGTTTTTATACCTTTAATAAGCGTTTAATATAGTATTATTTAGTCTAGGTGTTACGCATAGATAATAATAACTATAGGTTCTTATAATACTAGCTAGCTATACTAGCTATTAATAACTTACTTCTTGCGCCTAATATAGGCGCCTTACTCTAACTAGGTACTAATATTAGGCAGGTTACTTAAATATAGTCTAATTACTAGTAACTATTAATAGCCTATGTCTTGCTTTTATGCTAGCTATTTAGTGCGGTATATTATACCTATACTATGCTTATTATATTTATTATATTACTTATTTACGCTACTTAGTAGGGTTTATAGTTTTATTTAGTTTTATATCCCTTTATCTTAGTTTGCTTGCCTATCCCTAAACTATTTTCTTAACTTACTAGTCTAGTGCCTATCCTAGCTAGGCTAGCTTACCTCCCCTAGTAGTATTTATACTTATCTCCTAGTAATTATAAATATAATAGGAATGTTTTATTTATTAATTTACTTGCTTATAGCTTTTTCTTATTAACCTAGCACTTTTGTGTAGGTAGTGTTTATATAGCATAGCTACTACCTAGGGCAGAAGGCTATATAATAGTATTAGGCTTTGCCTAATATAAGGCTAATATAAGTGTGTATTAGTAGTTATGTGTACCTTGCCTTACGCATAGGGCTTATATATAATAATAAGGGGGTATTTATAATAAGGGTATAAAGGGGGTATAACAGGGTCTTTGTGTTACCTTTCCTTCCTTTCTCTTTATATCTTTTAATAGTATTCCGACGCCTATTAGCAGTAGCAATAGGGCTAGTCCATAACATAGTTATATAATAGCTTATATAATAAATCTTTTTATAACCTATACTATTAAATACTTTATAAAGTATATTAAGTATATTATAATATTCTAGTAGTATATTTACTAATTCTATTAGTAAATTACTCCTTCTTACCTTTTTCTAATTTATTTTTATTAATAACTTAAAATAAATAATAAAATAAGTAATACTAATATTAGCTAGCGCTAACTTTACTATAACCTAGTAGTTTCCTAGCCTTAAGAATACTTTAATATAAAATCTTATATTAGCCCCTAAAGCTAGGGTGCTTTCCTAAGTATAAGACTTTTTCTCCTTTATATTAGGTTTAGTAATATTTAAATAAGTTACTAAATTAAAGTAATTATTTTTATATATAATAGTAATATAGCTACTTTTCTTATAAATACTATAGTTAGGTTCTAAGTAATTTAGTTTTATATTACCCTTTTTTTTATACTTATAATATATAGCCTTTTTTTTCTAGCTTTACTATAAAATACTTAGTTAGTTATTACTTTTTCCTTTTAAGTTTAGTAAAGTTTCTTTTTCTAAAAAGTTTGCCTAAGTTTTCTTTTTATTATACTTAGAAGAATTATTGTAATTACCTTTATTACTATTAGATTTATAATAAAAGATATATTTACTAATAAGTTTATTATCATAAATAGGTCAGGGATATTAGAGTGAGAAATTAAGGAAGTCACGGCTTATTCGAAGGTATATAGCAATAGGTAACAGTCTTAATTCTTGCCCCCTTCTATCTAATCTAGTTAAAGGTCTATGCTTATATAATTATAAGTGTTACATGCCTCTAGTCCTTGCTATAAGTCTAGTAGTTATACCTTGCTATAAGTCTAGCGCTTATACGTAGTAAATAACCTTATTATATAATACAAATCTAATAAAGGCTTGCTTATATAAATAGATCCTGTTAGCCTAAGGTAACCTTATAGCTTTCTAGTCCTAATAGGGTAACCCTCTCTGCTTATAACTATCTTAGTTATAGAAGGTTCCCTTTATATTACCTAATTTAAATATTATAAACTAATCTTAAAAATTTTTAATGCTTCTAATTTATGTATATCCTTTATAATACCTATAATATTATTACTTCCTTACTTTTAATTCCTTTAAATCTTCTTCCCCCTTATTTCTTAATCTTATTACTATATGCTAGCTTCCTTTTAAAGAATTCTTTAATTATATTCCTAAGGGACTTATAAATTTATAAAGTTATAGTAATATATTTATATATTCTCTAAGTTATTATACCCTTTTTATTTAATAAAGTACTTTTATTAGTTTCCCTAATACTTATAAGTAATAATTCCTTTTATAATATATAAAGGATCTTCTCCTATAAGGAGAGGTACTTACTATATTACTTTTAGTACACTCTCTAAATCTCCTTTATATAATTCTAAGTTTAAAATATAAAAAATATTATAAAGTCTTATGCCTTTTAGGAGCTTTATATAATAAGCTAATTTATAATTTCTAATTAACTTAATAATTTTATAGGGTCTTAGGTACTTTACTATAAGCTTCTTACTTAGTTACTATAGGTTAATATTTTTTATAAATAAAAGAATATAGTCTCTTATATTAAATTTTATTAGTATTCTCTTTTAATTATAATACTTAGCTTATATAGCTTATATATATTATAGGAGCTTCTATGTTTCTTTATGTTTATATTATAGCTTTGCTCTACGTAACTTAGCTTATTTATTTATTATAGTAATTATTCTCTTTGCATATAATAGGCCTCTAGGTATAAAACCTTAAAGTGCCTTAGCAGGGGATTTGCAAAGAGAGCTATAGTAGCTTATATTATATATAAATTATGTGTGAGAGACGTCGTGGCTAGGCAGTAGCGAAAAGGTGTATATTATATTATAAAAGGACTTAAGCTTACTAAGCAAGAATAGTGCGCGCACGCGTCGCTAGATATGCTAGCTGTGTGCGCAAGCCCTAGGCATTAGCTAGGGATTCTCTGTAATATTACTAGGCAATCTAGCGTGGCTTGTCTTGTAGGGCCGCACCTTATAATTACCCCCCTACTTTTAGGCTAGGCTCCTAAATAGCCTTACTAGCTATCTAATACCTCCTTACTAGTTACTATCCTATAGTATTATAATAAATAATAATAATAATAATAATATATTAGATTACCTAGCACATAATATATAGGTATAAAGTCTGCCCTCTTTCGCTGCCTATTCTATCTTATAACTATTACCTTTTTATAATACTATTTTCTTTTTTATATTTATACTTACGCTCCTATCTAAACTTCCTACTAATTCGCTAGTTAATTACTACTAATATTATAGCTTTGCTCTTAAAAGAATATGCCTATATATATTATACCTATACTAAACTTAATAAACTTAAAAGCTACTATAGTACTAAGCTAGTAATCCTAATAATTAAGTATAAGTTTGCTATAAATTTAACCTTATCTAGCTATAATAAGGTATTTAAGTACTATATTTAGTGTAAGGATTATAGTAATATATATAAGATAGTATATATTCTTTATACTATAGTTTTCTATACTTTTACTAACTCTTATTCTTAGTATTACCTAACCCTTGCTAGTAACTTTACTAATTTAGCAAAGCTTTTAGGCTAGACTAGGTCCTTACTAGCTAAGCGTGCTTCTCTTACTAAAAAGAAGGAGGATAATAATAATAATAAAAATAATACTACTAATAATAATAAGGAGGAGGAGAAGGAGGAAATTACTACCCCCTTACTAGCTATCCGCTACTATACCTATATTATTGCTACCTATACTACTACTACTATTGCTCCCTTAGTCTTATTCCTATATTCTAATAACTTTTACCTTAGGGTTGCTTATAGCTTGCTTAACTTACTATATAGTTTTATCCACGCTAATATAGCTTACTATATTGCTTTTAGGCTAACTAGGGTAGTAAAGGGGCGTTAGGTATATAGCTTCTTACTTATTATTTACTCTTTATTTTCTAATATTTCTATAGGCTGCCTCTATAGCGTACTACTAGTATATTATCTTATAATAGTGTTTTGCTATTATAATATATAGTCTGGCGCTATTGCCTAGAATTATAAGTATCCTATAATATAATTGCCTTTATTTACCTTATTTTTCGCTAATAAATATGCCCCCTTAGGCTAATTATAACAACGCCCTTATAGTTTAAAAGGCCTAGATAAAGTTATATTTATATCCTAAGGACCTAGGGTATCTCCCCTAGGCAATCGCTATTTAGCGGTTTTTTGCCTTAGTTAGGGGGTTACTTAATAAGGAAGAAGACTGCGATAAGTTTACTAGTCCTACTACTAGTGTTATAATAAGGACTTTTCTAGTGAATGTCCCTGTAGTATAGGGGGTGTTTCTTTTGTTTTTTAGGGGTGGTTTTAGGGTTTTAATTAATTTGTTTTTGTTTTTTTTTTTTAATATATAAATAGTATGCTAAATAATAGCTAGTGTTTTTTAGGAGCTTATTATCCCCTTTTTGTTAGTAATTATGTCTTTTTTTTGTATGCTACTATTAGCTGTAGTGTGTTTATATCCTTGTCTAGGACTTATTAATTATATTTGCTTAGCTATCCCTTCTACTTTACTAGGTAATAGGTCTCTCCTTTAACTATCTTCTATCCTTTAATTTCTTTAACTTAGTAGTGTTTATCTTCTTCTTTAAGGTCTAGCATATTTGCCTATGCATTTATGCTATTTTTGTGGCAATTCTATAGCTTAAGTAGGCTAACATAGAATACATTATATAGGTAGCTATACTTTTCTAGTAGTGCTAGTTTATATGCTTACTTCCTAATTACCTAAATAACGCAGAAGGGTCCTAAAAATCTAGAGGTTAGCTTGCGTTTCGCTTCCTTTACCTTAATATTCTAGGCTAATAATAGTATAAGGTCCCTATGCTTAAATACTAGTAGTAGCGTGTGTTATTTGTTATAGTATTTTGCTTAGGATTTGCTAGCCCTTTGCTATGTTTTTTAAAGTTATTTGCGTACTTTCTATAGCTTTATTACTTAGGCCTCTGCCTCTAGCACCTCTCCCCTAGTAGTCTTATTCCTAAGACTAAGGCAAAATTTAAAATAATACCCTATAAGTATATAGTAAGGAGCAAGGCCTATTAATTAGTTAACTATATTATTACAAGCAAATTACGCCTATAGTAGTAGCTTTAGCTATACTAGTTAGTTCTCTCTAACAAAGCAACGAAGGTAATGTTTAAGGACCTAGTTTATTTATTTTATTTAACTATTAGTTTGCGGGTAAAAAGCTATAAAAAGCCTCCGTTTTATCTTAGAGTAGAAACATAGCTTAGACTAGAATTTGCTTATAAATACTAATTCTTTATCTAATATAATGCCCTCTAGCGCGCTAAATTTTAATTTAATTTTTGTATAAAAGGTCTTTGCTAGCTTAGCAGCATTAATTATAGTAGTGACAGGAAGGAATATAAAATACTTAGTAAATTAGTCTATAATTACTAGGATTAAGTTAGTTTCTTGCTTGTAGTAGAATGCCTATAACAATCCTGTAATAAAGTCTATTAACACTTTAACCTATAGTTACCTTAGTATTAGAAGCGATTTAAGCTTCCTATATAGCTTATGCTATCTTGCTATAACACACTAATATTTAGCATAACTAGACATATAGTCTGCTACTGCCTCCTGTAGGCTAGGCTAGTGGAAATTATATTATAGTAATTTAATTATTTAGTTAATACTAAAGTAACTAGCTAAGGGATTATTATAGTATAGCTATAGAAGCTTTACCTATAAGATAGGGTCCTAAGGTACTGCTACCTAGTTATTATATATTAGGAGGCCGTATATATTATATCTTTATATTCTAGCGTTTCCCCTTCCTTTTGCTGCCTCTTAGGCTTAGCTACTTATCTAGAGGTTTTAGTTATAGTCCTAAGCTATCTTTAGTAGCTAAGCTAGCAACCTATCTATAGTGTAGTTATACAGATCTAGTAACATAACAGCTGCCTAGATTTTATGTAATTTAACGCTAAAAACATATCCTACTTTAGCTATAAATTTATTAGCTACTAGCTTATGCTTTACTAGCATCCTAGTAGCTACCTTGCTTATCTAGACTCTAAGATTATAGACTAAAGTATTTTCCTCTCCTAAAGGCATCTTACTATATCGCTACTAATCCCCTATAACTAGAGTATTTTCCTCTCCTAAAGGCATCTTACTACGTTTTCTCTTAGGTATTATAACCCCTTTTGCTTCTTTTATAGGATATATCTCTCTAGGCTTATTAGCCTCCCTACTACTTAGGGCAAATAAAAACTTCTTTTATAAGTTAGGTAGTAGCCCTAAATTTATT
>SRQA01000842.1:0-15704 GCA_018360365.1 Claviceps citrina | reverse complement strand
AAGTTAGTTTATAAGAGGGGATTTTTAATATAATTCTTATAAATCTTTTCTCCTATAGCCTAATATTACTTTATAGTACTAGTAAGGCAAGTGCTAGTATATAAAACCTTTATAAAGTTAGTAGTAAATTAATAAGAATTTATTATAAATTATACTTTATAGTTACTAATAAAAATCTTTAATTAGAGGGTATTTTAGCTACTATAAGAAGGCTACTTAAGGGGAGCTTATATAAAGGTCTGCTATAAATAATATATAATAGGTATAATAAGAGCTATAAATATATTTTTCTCTAGTAATTCTTTATTATTAATATTATATATAAGTTCTTAGAGTTTTTAAAGTTATTACTTCTTCCTTACTTAATTAACACACTCTTAGAGTACTAAGATTTTAGTATTATAATTATTACTAATAAGGGTGTTTTTTATAGCTACTATAAGCTCTTACTAAATAAAGGGTGTAATAGGTTATAATAGTAATTTAAATATAACACTAGCTTTAGGTATAGTTATAGGTCTTTATGTAGGTTTAGCGCCTTCTTTAGTAACTTTACTACTATTATATATTAAGTTATAAGTCTAAACTATAGTAACTTTCTTAATCTAATAGTTTAATATAAATAAAAGAATTAAAATTATTATAAATAGGTTAGGGATATTAAAGTAAGAGATTAAGGAAGTTATAGCTTATTTAAAGGTATATAGTAATAAGTAATAGTTTTAATTCTTTCCCCCTTTTATTTAATTTAGTTAAAGGTTTATACTTATATAATTATAAGTGTTATATGCCTCTAGTTCTTGCTATAAGTCTAGCGGTTATACCTTGCTATAAGTCTAGCGGTTATACATAGCAAATAACCTTATTATATAACGCGAGTCTAACAGAGGCTTGCTCGTGCAAATAAATCCTGTTAGCCTGAGGCAACCTCGTGGCTTTCTGGTCCTAACAAAAAGACTCTAAGCAAGAATACCTACAAGCTTTATAATTTACCCTAATGCTCTCTAATCTCTCTAAGGTATTACTTTTACCTCTAAAAATATAAAGACCCTCTAGAGGAATATATAAGAA
The DNA here is from genome assembly GCA_018360365.1 of Claviceps citrina. NCBI lineage: Eukaryota > Fungi > Ascomycota > Sordariomycetes > Hypocreales > Clavicipitaceae > Claviceps > Claviceps citrina. Next base: position 14,633 of record SRQA01000842.1, on the reverse strand, counting down.
GCCTATAAGATTAATTAATCTATTAGTAGTAATTATAAAGAAGATTATAAACCTCTATAAAGTCTACTCTAATAATAATAAGTATAGCGAAGACCTCTATAACTTCTTTTATAATAAATATAGTATATTCCTTGCCTTTTATAACTAACTTAATATCCTTAAGAATGCTTTCTATAAGGCCTTCCTTATAATACTTAAGGGTTATATAGCTATATATTATAAAGACTATATTTAAGGCCTAGGGATAACCTTTAATAAAATAATATAATCTATTAGAGAATGATTTAAAACCTAGAATATAGGCTAAGTTTACTAAACAAACCTTAGGACTATTATACTTTATAAGGTAATAACTAAGAACCCTAAGAAGAGTATAACTAAGGCTCTTAACCTCCTTACTAACTAAATCCTTAAGATTTATTACAGACTTTAAGAAAGCTATATTAATAATATAAAAATATAAAACACCCTCCTTACTACTATTAATAATATCCCTAAATATAGCTATATTATTGTGATGGTATTGGGCTTTGCCTAATGTGGGGCCGATGCGGGTGCGCATTAGTAGTTGTGCGCACCTTACCTTGCGCGTAGGGCTTATATATAATAACAGGGGGGTATTTATAGTAAGGGTATAAAGGGGGCATAATAGGGTCTTTATATTACCTTTCCTTCCTTTCTCTTTATGTTTTTTAATAATATTTTAATGCTTATTAGTAGTAGTAATAAGGCTAGTCTATAATATTTAAAAGATATCCTCTAGCCTTATGTTTTTTTTAGCTACTAAAATAAGTTAATATACCTTTAAATACAAACGCAAACGTATAGGCTAATAGACCCGCTTTTCTTATAGCAGAAGATATAATAGTAATTCTTAACCGTATTAATATAACCCTAACTACGTAAGGTAACACCCTTATAGCTATGTAATAGTGCCTTAATACTATATAGGAGCAGGAAGACGCTACTATAGCTATAATTTAGGCTACATAGGCCGCTGCTAATTATATAATCTAATTTACTACTACTACTACCTTAGCTATATCCCTTCCCTTGCCTACTAATATAACCCTCCTTTCTAGGGTAACTAACCTCCCTTTACCCCCTACTATGCTCCTAGTCTGCTATAAGCTAATTCTAATAGGCTCTTCTTATAATAGCAAATAATTTATCTTTAATACCTAGTGCTTTTTTATAGTATATAAGCTATAAGCAAATTATAACTTTATTAGTTTTGCTATAAACTAGTAGATATTTATTTACTAGAACCTTTTGTCCTTTATTTAGGCTAAGGTTACTTTATTCTTTAAGAAGGGGGATTTTATTTACTATAACCTAGCTGCCTTTCTAGACTATCTCTCTAAGCTTTACTCTAACCCTTATTACTATAAAATAGCCCTTACTAAACTTAACTAAATAAAGTAGGCTAGTAATAAATCCTTCTTTGCCTTTTTTATTTACTTTAAGTAAAAACTCTCCCTTACTAGTAGCATAAGCTAGGATAATAAGGTTTATCTTACTAAGCTATGCTATATACTTAATAAGCAAATATATAGTATATATATTAGCTATAGCATCTCTTATAATAGCTATAATACTACTATAAAGTAGTATTATACTATTACCCTAGACCTTAAAACCTTTATACTTAAGGATTACTTTTATACTAGGTGTTTAATAAATCCTCTAGCCTAGTATTACTATATTACTAACTATAAGAGGGATATAGCTATATTTAGGGTAAATACTATAAGAACCTAGGGTAAGGGCAGGAAGAAAAAGAAGCTAAAGGCTAAGAATATAGCCTTACCCTTTGCTTAGGCGTAAGCTAAGTAAGTAACTAACTAGGAAATAGTGTATTACTAAGAGTTTAGTGCTTGCTTATACTATAAAGAGATAAGTTATATAGCTTATAACTACTCCCTCCTTCCCCTTTTTTAGCCTAAGGTCTGTATTTAGTAGGCTATTACTAAGGCTAATAACTATAAGTATAAGGAGGAGAAGGAAAATAAAATAAGAAAAGACTAGCTCTTATAGTAAGTCTTATATAAGGGCTTCTAGGCTTTATTATATAGTAGACTTTAGGTTAGAAGGAGGTAGAGTTAATAGAGTATAATAAAATTTATAAATATATAAATTACTTAGTATTCTTTATTCCTATTCTCTTTAACTTATCCTTCTTTATAAATACCTTAATTAACTATAGCTATAAGTACTATAGTGCTATTAGTAAGTCTGCTACTTAATAGCTAGGCCTTAAGCTTATCTAGCTGCCTTTAAGGCGCTAGGTAAGGACTGCTATTAAGGTTTAATAGTAGGAATAATAAGCACTTAAGAGGGAGTCTAGTATTACTTACCTTGCTTACGCTATAATTAATATTAATAGCTAGTAGTTATTTATTTGCCTTTATATAATCCTAGGCCTTGCCTAGGACGTGATCTTTAGCCTATTATAAATAGAATACTATAACATTACCCTTTATACTACTTAGCAGGAGCTAATAGTAGGCATAGCAGAAGGCCTTATAATATAGGAGTCCTTAAGTTATGCCTAGGGTAAGGCTATATAGGGCATAATAGGGTTTGCCTTTACGGCTATAGCTAAGTAGGCTTACTACCTTTAGAATATAATTATTTAGTTTATAGGCACTAGCTTATATAAGTTAATATCTATCCTTTAGGTTACTATGCCTAAGTTATAGCCTAAGGACCCCTATATAGCCCTGCTAGCTAAGCTTTATAACTTTACTAATCTCTTTAATAAGTCTAAGGCAAATACTCTCCTACCCTACTATAGTACCTTAGACTACTATATTTATTTTTATAAGTCTCCTAATAAGTCCCTCCCCTCTCTCCCTTAGGGCCTATTATACTTTATACCTTAGGACTAGTTGCTTAAACTTTAGTAGTAGCTTATAGAGCTCTTAAATAAGGGATAAATCTAAGCTAGCTTTTCTTTAGTAGCTACTCTAGTTCTCTTAGTTAAGAAGGCTAGTAGGGGCTAGCAGTTTTGTGTAGATTACTATGCTTTTAATAAGATTATAAAGCAGGACTATTACCTATTACCTCTTATTAAGGAAACCCTTTACTCTCTAGCCTATATATAATAGTTTACTAAGGTAGATATTTAGGCAGCTTTTTATAAGCTATAGGTTACTAAGGGGGATAAGGCTCTTATAGTATTTTAAATATAGTTTAGGCTATTTAAGTAGCTTATCTGCCCCTTTAGCCTAGCAGGTGTGCTTACTACTTTCTAGTGTTATATTAATAACGCCCTTAGTAATGCCCTTAGTAACTTTATTATAGTATACTTAGATAATATTCTAGTTTATTTTAGTGGCTTAAGGCATAACTATTTACAAAAGGTTTGCATAGTTTTTAGCTGCTTGCAGGCGGCGGGCCTTTACCTTAACCTTAATAAGTCTATTTTTACTACCTAATAGGTCTACTACCTTAGGTATATTATTATAGTAGGCAAGAGCGTGCGCCCTAACCCTACTAAGGTCTAGGCTATTTAGGACTAGGCAGCCCTAATAAAGCTATAGGGTATACGTAGCTTCCTTAGTTTTATAAATTTTTACTATAACTTTATTCTAAATTTCTCCTAAGTTACTAACCCCCTTTATAATCTTATAAAGAAGGGCGTCCCTTTTATTTAGAAGTAGCAGGAGGCCTATACTTTTAATAAGCTTAAGCGCCTCTTTATCTTAGACCTAATTCTAGCTTAATAAGACCCTAACTAGAATATAATAGTTAAGGCAGACTACTCTAGTATTACCCTTAGTAGTTGCCTTTTCTAGCTCTAGATAAATAGCGTTTAGTACCCTATTGCTTACTACTTAGCCTAGCTAACCCCCCCTTAGCAAAACTATACTATTTATAATAAGAAGCTCCTAGCTATTATCTCCTGCCTTAAGGCGTGGTTAGCTAAGCTCTAGGGTGTCTCTAAGCCCTTTATTATTTATACTAACTATAAGAGCCTTAAGTACTTTATAACCCCTAAAATTATAACTAAGTATTAGGCTTATTAGGCTAAGACACTTTTATAGTATTATTACTACCTATAGTACTAACCTATATAGTATTAGTAGCATGCTAATACACTCTCCTAATAGGGCTAGGATAAGGTAGGGCTAACCCTATAGCATAGCTACCTCCTTTAACCTTTATTTATCTAGGCTATTTTTATAAGTAACCCTAATCCCTTTAGTACTAATATTATACTACCCTTTAGTAACTAGGTTTTTTCCTCTCCTTACCTTTAGATACTCTAGGATATAGTAATTGCTTATAATATAGTATACTACTACTGCCTTATTACTATTTATAGAAATATATAGTAATTCCCTATAAAGGCTAAGATAAGGGAGTAGATTATAGACTATAGTATTAGTGCTTATAGGGTGCTTTAGTTTTGTAGCTAGATATAGGTGCCTTAATAGAAGCTATTAATAACTACCCTTATTTAAAAGTACTATAAGTTACTAGTAGCAGGCTATCTAGGTTATAACACTACTTTCTAGACCCTTTAGTAATAGTTTTACTAGGCGGGTATATCCTAAGATATTACCTACTATGTCTAAAATTATTATTACTATAGTAGCTATAAGAGCTACTAGTAGCAGTAGGGCCTCCTAAAACCCCTCCTTATTCCTAACTACTTTTAGTTCTAGATCTTAATTAACTTTATAATAGGCTTGCCTACGTATAGGCTATCTAATCCCTCTTTCCTTATAGTAATTATAAACTACCTTTCTAAGTTTATTTAGCTTAAGGCTATAACTAGTATCTTTGCTAAAGCATGCGTAAAGAGGTTTAAGATATATTAGTAGTAGTTCTATAAGTTCCCTACCTTTATTATTACTAACTATAGCTTAGACTAGCTAAGTAAGTTCTAAACTACCTTATACTTAATTATTAAGACTAAATAATTACTTTCTACCTCCTACTACCCCTAGACTAATAGGGGTATAGAGTAGGCTAACTAAAAGGTACAAGCTATCCTATATTTTTATATTTCCTTCTTATAGTTTAATTAGCCTAAGCACCTAATAGTATACTAGCTTATGCTTAATAATTAGGCTTCCTTTATTACTAGCTTTAGTCTAAACTAGCTGCTCTATAAATATAATATTAATTTAGTCTAGGTTCCTATAGACCTTACTCCTAGTGCTACTATAGGCGCGGGATAGGCAGCCTAGTTTGCCTTATAACTTTAGGAGGCTTCTAAGCTAGCCTAGGCGGCTATTGCCTTTGCTTAGTAATAATAATAGAATAGTATAGCTACCTCTTATTACCTTACAGAGCGGTTCTAGGTTAGGGACTAGGTATAGCTTTCCTTTTATTATATTAAAACTAACCGCCTCTCTAAGAAGCTAGACTAGGTAGTAGCTAAGTATTATATTATAGCTATCCCTATACTACTAATAGTCTATCTTAATATACCCTAGAGTATTTACCTTATCTTTTATATTAACCTTATTAAGCGCGCTACTATTAATCTACTCCCTAGCTAGCCCTAGTATAATACACACCTAGGGCCTGTGTAGGTATAGAATAATAAGAATAATAAGCTTTATAAAAAATACTAGGTTAAGAAGGTACTAGTAGCCTATAACACGCAGGGCTATAAGTACTATTAGGATATTCTTATTAAATAAGTAGGATATTTAATACTAATATAGGAGCTGCTTAAGAACCTAGCAAATATATAGGCCCTAGCAAATTATAAGGCAGAATAGGGTAGTGTATAGTATAATAATAGTCCCTAGTAGGTTCTTAAATAAGGTTCTCTTATAAAGCTATATATATTTACTACTTAAGGCCTAACTTGCCCCTAATTAGTCTTCTTTCCCCTCTCTCCTACCTACCTTTCTTTCTCCCCTACCTTAGTAAACCTTATATTAATTACTAAGTAACTTTAGGGGTAGCTTATTATTATAGGGGTTAGGGGAGGGGGTATTATACTATATTTAGGATAATACTATTAAGATTACTTATATATCCCTCTTATCTCTCTTTTAATAGTATTAATAGCTCTTTAGTATATACTCTTATAGAGTGTGTTAGGGGTATTAAGGGGTATTTAGTAATTCCTTTACTTATAGGCTAGGCCTATAGGATTACTATAGTAGCTATATAATACTTTATAGTATTACTATCTACTCCTTTATAGCCCTTTATATAGCCTTAAAGAATTATATAGTATACTACTAGTAACTAGCTATAGCTTAGGTATTCTACTCCCCTTATATAAATAGTATACTTCTAAGCTAAGTAAGGGGTTAGACTAGTAGCTATATAGTGCCCTAAATAAGGGCGCTAGGGGATATAAGGAATAGGTTAGTAGCTATATTACTAGGTAGTGTAAGCATAGTACTTCTTATAATAAGCATATTATTAGTAAGTATAGTAGTAGTAGGGGTGTTATAAATAGTTTAGATAGTAACTAAGGTATACTTAGCATAGTAGTATAGGTTAGTAAATCTATTACCTAGGGCGTGGAATTTAAGTATTAAGATAGTAGCTATCTAAATCTGCTAGGTCCCCTTATAATATACCTTTAGTGTAATAATAGCATAGCCCCTAGCTATAGCTTATATTAGGGCGTATATAGTATGCCTAATATAGGAATTAGCTACTAGTATATATATATCCTATATATATTTCTAGCAGCCCTTCTAGTAGCTTTTATATAACTTCCTATAGGGACTATGCTTATAGTCTAGTTTGCTTAATTAGATAGTAATAAGAATACACTAGATATAGGGTAGGTTAATAGTTATAGGTATTATATTACCCTTCTTATTAGAGTCTCCTTTTATAATAAACTTACTTAGGGCTTATGCCTAGTGCTAGTATAAGGGTAGGATATTACCTTACATGCTAAGAGGTAGTTATAAGGGCTAGCATAGCATGCCTAAGGGAGGCTATAGTAACTATAGGTATATATAGGTAGCTAGGGTAGGCAGGGGCTACTTACTAATATTCTAAAAGCTATATAAGGGAAATAGTGCCTAGGTATAGCCTAGGTAGTATAGTAATAGCAGGTACTATAGTAGTAGTAGGCCTTAGGGTAACTATAATATAGTAAGTAACTAAGTATAGGATTTAGTAATATAAAGTAGGCTTAGGTATAATAATAAGTTTATAAGAAGGTAATAAGTAATAAAATAAAAACTCTTTATAATAAGGGGGATAGAGGAGGATAGTTAGCAGGACTCTAGGGGTAGATAAGATAAGGTTTTTATACCTCTAATAGGCGTCTAATGTAGCGTTATCTAGTTTAGGTATTACGTGCGAATAATAATAACTATAGGTTCTTATAATACTAGCTAGCTATACTAGCTATTAATAGCTTACTTCTCGCGCCTAATACAAGCGCCTTACTTTAACTAGGTACTAATATTAGGCGGGTTACTTAGATATAGTCTAACCACTAGTAACTATTAATAGCCTATGTCTTGCTTTTGTGCTAGCTATTTAGTATAGTGTGTTATGCCTACACTATGCTTATTATATTTACTATATTACTTATTTACACTACCTAGCAGGGTTTATAGTTTTATTTAGTTTTATATTCCTCTGTCTTAGTTTACTACCTATCCCTAGACTATCTCCTTAACTTACTAGTCTAGTACCTATCCTAGCTAAGCTAGCTTACTTTCCCTAGTGGTATTTAATGTAATAGGGATGTTTTATTTTTTAATTTACTTACCTATAGCTTTTTCTTACTAACCTAACGCTTTTATATAGGTAGTATTTACATAGCACAGCCGCTGCCTAGGGCAGAAGGCTATATAATAGTATTAGGCTTTGCCTAATATAGGGCTAATATAGGTGTGTATTAGTAGTTATACGTACCTTGCCTTGCGCGTAGGGCTTACGCATAATAATAGGGGGGTATTTATAGTAAGGGTATAAAGGGGGTATAACAGGGTCTTTATATTACCTTTCCTTCCTTTCTCTTTATGTCTTTTAATAGCATTTCGACGCCTATTAGCAGTAGCAATAGGGCCAGTCTATAACAATTATTTATAATAGCTACTTAATATATAAAGACCTTACTACTAAGATCTAGAAATTTATTAGGATTACTAAGAAAAATAAACGCCTTAAATATAGCAAATTCCTTTAGTATAATAAGACTCTAAGATATAAGGCTTTAAGATAAGAGACTTTATAATTATTACCTGCTTTCTATATTAACCGCAAGTTTAGCTAGAGCTATAGCTATACTTTATAAGGCATATAATAATGAAAGACCTTATAATACTATATTTATAGTAAGAAAGAATGCTAGTTTACAAAGCATTCCTCTTAAGAGTATTAAAACACTAGATCTAATTAGAACTATTTCCTAATATATTATAATAAGCCTATAAACTAAAAGTAGTAGTAATTCCTTCTTAATATTAAAGAATTATATAATTGTAACCTTAATAACCTTAACTTAGAAGAGATTTATAATATAATTTATAAGACTAAAGTTATAATAACTTTTACTATTATCTAGTCCTCCCTAACCCCTTAGAGATAGCCTAACTCTAATACCTCTAATAATAATGCCCTTATAATATTATAATTCCTTACCTATACCCTTAAGACCTTTATATTATCTTCTAAAATGCCTAAAGGCATAGAAATTATTAAATTCCTTTATTATAAAGCTTTATACTACGCTCTCTCTTAGAGAGATTCCTATATTAACGTTACTACTAATATTACTAATAATATAATTACTACTAATTATATAGTAGAATTATACTATTTTAGTAAGATTTTCTATAGTATTCTACTAAATACTAGTGCCTTAGGGGTCTTAATAGCTAGGATGCCTTAGGTTAAGGCTCTATAATACCTAATACTATAGTTATAAATTAATAAGGCTTAATAATATAAGATTAGCTTTAGAGTAGGAAAAGCCCTCTCTAAAAGCATCCTTTACATGCTAACTATACTTAGAGTTATTAACTTCTACGTTTTGCTTATAAACACTCCCTTCTTATACTATATTATAAATATAAACTAAATAGGCGTGAGGCTAGATAATTTATAGAATATACTAATCTAAGAGACTAAAGAGGTCCCTATAACCTAATAATAAGGTTACTTATAGTAGTATCTAGAGCCTAAGCTAGTGGTTACCTTCTACCTTATAGAGAAAGAGCGTTATTAGCTTTACTACTAATTTAGCTACCCCTTTATAGCTTGCCTATTAAAGATCTTAAACTAGGCTAATAAGGAATTTAACCCTTGCCTCCTTGCAAAACTTATAAGGTTCTATAAGTAATATTAACTTAAGAAAAAGGGACTAGGCAGGTTTAAGTTTATACTATAAGAGGACTATAACTTTAACTATAAAATCTTTATAGATATCCTTTATATTAATAGTAAGCTAGTCCTTTATATTATTAACACTATAACTGCCTTCTAAGCCACATGCTTCTTAGATTTAAAGAAGTAAACTATAAAGAATATTTAGAGTATAATTTAATCTTACTAAATTAATTTATATCTTAGCCTGCTAGATTAGATATCTTATAATACTAAAAAGAACTTTGCATTAGTAGAATTTTATTAATATACCTAATCCCTAGCTATTAACGTTAATAAAGTTACTATTAAATCCTATAATAGTATTAGCAAGGTTAAGAGATATTATAGCCTGCTCTAAAAAGCCTATAATATTCTTAAAGGCAAATTAGAAACTTACTTACTGCTTAATAAAATACTTTAAATAGCTATAAAGGCTATAAATAATTTTGTAAGCCTTAATAGCCTTATACTAACCCTCCTTGTGTTTAGCGTGTACCTACGCTTATTATATAACTTACTACCTTTTTTTTTTATTATATAACGCGCTAAAGCTATTTATAAAGCTATATTTAATACCTATAAGGCTATAGCAAAGTGTTAAGTATAAGACGCCCTTGCCCTTTATAATAAACCTATAACCCTTCTAACCTATTATCTCCTACTATAATTAGATATTTAGGTCTAGCATAAGAAAAATAGCTAGCAAGGACCCTTTAAGCTTTTGTTTACTAAAGGAGAGACCTATATAGTAGAAATACCTTATAGCCTCGCCTAATTTAGCGTTATATTTATTAAGCCCTTCCTTTATAATATATTCCTTAAGGAAGAAGCCCTTTAAATTATTAAACTGTTTAATCTTATAGACCTAGAGGCTTATAATAATAATAATATTACTACTTACACTAATAGTGCTAATAAAGGCACTAACTACACTATACTAACTAATACCAGTAGCAGCCCTCCTATAAAGAGAGGCTGCGGAAGGCCTTATAAGATTAGATTCCTTAATAAAGAGGTTTAATTAACTATAGACCTAGCACCTACTATAATACTAGAGCAGAATAAAGCTATAGAAGGCTTATAAGAGATTATAACCCCTTAGGTAAAGAGAGGCTATGGATATTTATAAAAGACCTTTTTAATAAATAAAGACTTTATAAAAATTATATTCTTTAAGGTATTCCTTATATATAAAGAAATTATAGCCTTCCTCTTTACTAAAGAAAAGGCAAATATAGTTCTAGTATATAATTTATGCTAATAAGGAAAGATTATAACCCTAGGTAAGCCTTTTAAGCTCTCTAACTATAAGGAAATTAAGGCTTTGCTAGCTTATAATATCTTTTGCTTTAAACCCTTTAACCTATATAAATATAGCGTGGAATATATCTTTAAGAGCTACTTTATAAAAGAAATTAAGGGCAAAAGCACTAATAAACTATATAAAAAATCCCGCCTTATAATCTAAGGCTATAATAATACTAGTAAAAAGACTATCTTAATATAATCCCTAATAATCTAATATATAAGCTAGAGGCTTATTATAGCCTTTACCCCTTTACTTAGTAAGAGAGGCATTTATATATAAATTTGTAATATTATATAGGCATACGTATAGTTAAACACTACTCTTAATTATATAATACTAGTATACCTTCCTAGAGAAATTAAAGACTAGTATCCCTAAGGCATAATTATAATAGTAATTAGACCCCTTTATAGTATTATAAAAGCTATTATATATTAGTAAGTAATATACTTTATACACTACTATAAGAAGCTTAGTATAATAACCTCTTTATATAATCCTTATATACTTATTACTACTTCTAATAATACCTTTAGTATTATAAGTATATAAATAAATAATACCCTTATTTTTAGTAACTAGCCTTTCTCTAACTATATAAAAGATTAATTAATTAAAGCTAATTTTACTATAAAGCCTAAAGAGAAGCTTACGCTAAATAATATACTCTTTTTTAATAGTTATAAGCTAATGCTCTTAATAAATTCTATAATATATTTATAGTAAGAAGGTTAAGCCTCTAAACTTAAGCTAATTAACCCCTTTTTAAAGACTACCTAGAAGAAATATATAAAGTAAAGAGCTTATAAAGTGTATATTATAATAATATACTAACCTAAAGCTTTATTTAACTTATTTACTACCACCTAAAAATAGTAACCTAATACTAATAATATTAAGGCTCTTAATAAGAGAATTAAGTAGTAAATATAGCACATAGACTATAAATTAATATATATACTACTTAATCTTATAACTTTAAAGCTCTTTGTTTTTATTAATAGCTCCTTTGCAAATAACTATAATTATAGCTTATAAATTAGGTATATTATTATAATTAGTAATAAAAGCTCCCTTTATAATAATAATATAAAGTTTACATTTAAAGGTAATATTATTATATATAGCTTTATAAAGTGCAAGTATATTATTTAAAGCATACTAGCTTCTAAGCTTTATAGTATAGTTTAAGGTGTTAATATAGCTTATGTAATTAGTATAACACTAAATATAATCGTAACCTAGCTCTCTTTGCTTAATATCCCTCTTATCTTTTATACTAACTATTATTCCCTTTATAAGTGCTTTATTAAGCTTAGCACTATAAAAGAGAAGCGCCTTATAATTAATATTATAGCCCTAAGGTAATTATATAAGTGCTATAAGATCTTTAAGATCTAATAAATCCTTAGAAAGGATAACCTAGCTAATATAATAATAAAGTTATTACTAAATTATATACTTAAGGCTTTTATTAATAATAATAAAGTTATAATTTAGCTTAAAGGCTAGGTTTAGCGCACGCTATAACTATAGGAGTAATCTAATATATAGGATATTATTTAATTTTATAATGCTAGAAAACACACTCTTTTTCCTTGTCTTTTTATCTTATCTTTATATATATAACCCTTTAACCTTTCCTATATTATTACTATAAAAAAGCTAGAGGACTAGGATTTTTTATTACTACTACTACACTATTTAAGATTTATATATCTAAATTTATAAGCTATAGCTACTATACTTAAGATTTATATATCTTAAGCAGCTCCCTTTTATTATATATAATTATAATAACTTTTATAATGAAAAAAGAAATTCCTAGTGTTAGAATTATTATATATATTATAGGTTAATCTTAGTATTCTTAGCTTAGCCTATAGCTCTACCTAGCTAAGCAAGAATATATATAATATAATTAGCTACACTATAAACCACCACGCAAATATAAGGCATGTAGAGTTTAATATATATAAAAGGAGGCATATAATAAACCTCTTAGATAGCTTCCTTTTAGAAAGTACAACTAAATAAAACCCCTTTATGTGTACACACCTTTTACCTATAGTTACGCGTAACCCATAGGTATCTTTTACCTATGCTTATCCAACAAGTAATTTAGTAAAGTATAAGTAGTACATTTACTAAGTCTTAGAAAGGCTATATTTAAAGAAGCTTTATACTAACCTTAAGAAGTATAAATTCTTAACTATAAAAATTAACTTTCTTAGCTTTATAGTATTAGTAAAAGAAATTATTATAAAGCTAAAGTAAGTTAAAGTAGTAGTAAATTAGCTAGAACCTTATAGTATTAAAAATATATAATTATTTCTTAGGTTTACTAGCTTTTATTATTATTTTATTTATAAATATAATAAGATTATAACCCTTTTATAAATTTAATAAGAAATAATATAATAAGGCTACTTATATTAGGTTTTTATAAGCATAAGGCATTTAAGATACTTAAGTAAAGCTTTATTATAGTATTTATTTTAGTATATTTTAATCTAGCTATACTATTAAGAATAAAAACTAATATATTATGCTTTATAATTAGTATAATTCTTTTATAAAAGTAAGAAAACTAATAGTATTTTATTATATATATATTAAGGAAGCTACTAGGTACTAAAGTATATTATTTAACTTTTAATACTAAGCTACTAGTAATTTAAGAAGCCTTTAAGAATTAGACATATTATATAGCTTATAGTACCTAACTTATTTAGGTTATTATAAATTATTTAAATTATAAGTATTTTATATTAAAGCCTAAGCTTACTAGTAAGTAAGTATAAGCTTTTAATAAACTTAACTTATATAACTCTATAATTAAATATAAGCTAGGAGTTAAAAACCTTATAAACCCTTTATCTTATAAGTTAGACTATAATACTAGTATTAAAGATATAAAAGCCTCTTAAGCTTTATATTTTTTAACTAAGTTTATTAGTATAAAGTTAAAGTAATTAAGCTTTAAATTACCTTTAATTAAAACAAAAATAGTTATTATTAGTATAGTCTTTAGCTTATAATACTTAAAGAATACTATAGCCCTTAAAAAGTAAGTATATAATATAATTACTAAGAAAGTAATACTTATAAGTAGCTTTTTAAAATAGTTTAAGATATTATTAAAATTATAAATACTAATTTTACTTAATAGCCTTATACTAATAATAAGTTAATATAATAGTGTTTTTATAGCTAGACTTTATTTCTTTAGTTAGTATTTTATATAATATAAAGCTAATACTATAAAACCTTTAAAAGTAACTATGTATAATAAATTAAGCTAGGTATAGTAAGGGAATGTCTTTATTTTATAAACTAAATAGCTTATTTAAAGCTTAAAAAATACTTATAGCTCTTAAACTTAAAATATAAGGAAAGTCTTTAATTTTTTAAATAATAAAATAAGAAAAAACTAAGAAAATATCTCTAGCCCTTAAGGTTATAATAAAAAAGCTATTTTTAACCCTTTAGTTAAAAGCTTAGGAAATACTTATAGCTTTTTAGGTTAGTTAATTAATAAAAATAAAACACTTCTTTTTAAAAATTATATATATATTTTATTAGGTCTTTATAAAGAGATCTTAATACTTATTTATAATAATAAAGCTATAAGGTATTAGGAAGTTCGCAAAACGCTTTATTAAATTACTAACTAATACTACTAGTTATATATAAGAAAAGATATTAAAAAATATATTTACACTTATTTTAATTATTAAGTATTAAAGCTAAGATAGTATTAACCTTATAATAAACTTACTATACTTTTTATACTAAACTAACTTTTTTAAAAGCTATTAATAAACTTTATTATAAGACTTCCTCTAGTAAAGGAATTAAAATCTAAGATATATAATACTATTCTTATAATAATTAACTAACTTATAAAGTATACTATTTATATACTAATATTAAAGTAATTAAGTAGTAATAGTCTAGCTATACTTTTTATTAATTTAGTCTTTAAAAATTATAATATTCTAGA
>SRQA01000841.1:0-15718 GCA_018360365.1 Claviceps citrina | reverse complement strand
GCCCTTAAGGTTATAGTAAAGAGGCTATCTCTAACCCTTTAGTTAGAAGCTTAGGGGATACCTTTAGCCCTTTAGGTTAGTTAATTAATAAAAATAAAACACTCCTTTTTAGAGACTATATATATATTTTATTAGGTCTTTGTAAAGAGATCTTAATGCTTGTTTATAATAATAAAGCCATAGGGCATTAGGGAGTTAGCAAAACGCTCTATTAAATTACTAACTAATATTACTAGCTGCGTATAAGAAAAGATATTAAAGAATATATTTATACTTATTTTAATTATTAAGTATTAAAGCTAAGGCAGTATTAACCTTATAGCAAACTTACTACACTCCCTATACTAAACTAACCCTTCTAAGAGCTATTAATAGACTTTATTATAAGACTTCCACTAGTAAAGGGATTAGGATCTAAAATATATAATACTATTCTTATAATAATTAACTAATTTATAAAGTATACTATTTATATACTAATATTAAAGTAATTAAGTAGTAATAGTTTAGCTACGCTTTTTATTAATTTAGTCTTTAAAGATTATAATATTCTAGAAGGTATTATAACTAACTATAGAATAACTTTTATAAGCTCTTTCTAGCAAACCTTTTGCTATAATATTATAACTAAGCGTTAACTAAGCATTATATTCTATCCTTAAACAAATAGTTAGACTAAATAAATAAACTAATTACTTAAGCATTATTTACAAGCCTTTGCTAGTGCTAAACAAACTAATTAGGTTAACCTTTTACTAATAGCGTAATTTATATATAATACAAGCTACTATAGCTCTCTCTACAAATCCCTTGCTAAGGCATTTTAAGGTTTTATACCTAGAGGCTTATTACATACAAAGAGAATAACTATTATAATAAATAAATAAGCTAAGTTATATAAAGCAAAGCAATAATATAAACATAAAGAGACATAGAAGCTCCTATAATATATATAAGCTATATAAGCTAAGTATTATAATTAAAAGAAAATACTAATAAAATTTAATATAGGAGACTATATTCTTTTATCTATAAAAAATATTAACCTATAGTAACTAAGCAAGAAGCTTATAGCAAAGTACCTAAAACCCTATAAAATTATTAAGTTAATTAGAAATTATAGGTTAGCTTACTATATAAAGCTCCTAAAAGGCATAAGACTTTATAATATCTTTTATATTTTAAACTTAGAATTATATAAGGGAGATCTAGAGAGCGTACTAAAAGTAATATAATAAGTACCTCTTCTTATAGGAGAAGATTCTTTATATATTATAAAAGAAATTATTACTTATAAGTATTAGGGAAACTAATAAAAGTACCTTATTAAATAAGAAGGGTATAATAACTTAGAAAATATATAAATATATTACTATAACTTTATAAATCTATAAGTCCCTTAGAAATATAATTAAAGAATTCTTTAAGAGAAAGCTAGTGTATAATAATAAGATTAAAAAATAAAGGGGAAGAAGGTTTAAAGGAATTAAAAGTAGGGAAGTAGTAATATTATAGGTATTATAAAGGATATATATAAATTAAAAGTATTAAAAATTTTTAAGATTAGTTTATAATATTTAAATTAGGTAATATAAAGGGAACCTTTTATAACTAAGATAGTTATAAGCAAAGAGGGTTACTTTATTAGGACTAGAAAGCTATAAGATTGCCTTAGGCTAATAGGATTTATTTACATAAGCAAGCCTCTATTAGATTCGCGTTATATAATAAGGTTATTTACTGTGTATAAGCGCTAGACTTATAGTAAGGTATAACTACTAAACTTATAGTAAGGACTAGAGGCATATAATACTTATAATTATATAAGCACAGACCTCTAACTAGATTAGATAGAAGGGGGCAAGAATTAAGACCGTTACCTATTGCTACATACCTTCGAATAAGCCGTGACTTCCTTAATTTCTCACTCTGATATCCCTGACCTATTCATAACAAAAAGCCTAAAGTAATACTATACTAATACTTATATAAAATATAATCCTAGATTATTTAAAGGAAAAATATAAGAAAATTACTAACTTTATTCTAATAGTATTACTAAGAAGTATATAAAAAGTAGTCCTTTAAGCTATTAATATAGTAAAGATATATACTAAATATATAGCTACCTTAGGTAATACCCTCTCTAGCCTTACTAAAAAAAATCTTAAGGAAATAATTAAAAAAGTAATTAAAAAGGCTATTAATAATACCCTTAAGGCAGCCTTAATATAGGCTTTTATTACTACTAATAAAGCGCTAATTATAAATACTATTACTAAACTAGTAAACTAAACTATTATTATACTAGTTCCCTTAAGGGTATACTAAGAAGTTATTATTAAGAATATAGCTAAAGTATTAGCTAAATAATTCCTAAATAAAATAATTATAATAACTAACTAAGCCCTTAGTACTAAGGTAATAGTAATAGCCTAATGCTTTTAAAGTAGTAATATAGTTATAATATTTTATAAGACTTTAAAGAAATATACTAAAAACCTAACCTAAGTAAAGAATACTTTTAATAAGAGGGTTATAATAAGCTACTATATTTTTAGTATTATTATTAAAAGATTTCTTATAGTAAAAAACTAATCTTATAAAAGTCTTTTTACCTAGCTTAAGAAAGCAAATAGCCCTAGCCTTATTAAGGTTATAATATATAAACCCTATAGTATTATAATAAAAGTATTATTTATTATTAAAATTAATAAAGTTAAAATAGTAAACTACCTATATTACTCTAGGGTAGTTTATAAGGTAGAAATCTTTAATACTAAACCTTATAATAAAGCACTAAACCCTTATTAATACTTTAAGTACTATAAGTTTAGGTATATTATAATATACTATAAAGTAATTTCTTAATATAGCTACTATATAAGCACTAGCTACCTAATAAAAGATAACTACTTAGCTAAGAGGGATAAGACTAAAGCTAAATATATTAACTATCAAAAACTATACTTAGTATAGTCTTATAGCTACTTAATTATAAATAAAGTATAAAATAAAGTAAGAGCCCTTTATATATCTAAACCCCTTACCTTTACTAAGCTATTACTAATTAAGTTTTGCTTACTAATAAGTACTAGACTATTACCTAGTAAGTGTGATGGTATTGGGCTTTGCCTAATATGGGGCCAATGCGGGTGCGCATTAGTGGTTATGCGCACCTCGCCTTACGCGTAGGGCTTATGTATAATAATAGGGGGGTATTTATAGTAAGGGTATAAAGGGGGCATAATAGGGTCTTTATATTACCTTTCCTTCCTTTCTTTTTATATTTTTTAATAGTATTCTAATACCTATTAGTAGTAGTAATAGGGCTAGTTTATAATATTTAAAAAATATCCTCTAGCCTTACATTTCTTTTAGCTACTAAAACAAGTTAATATACCTTTAAATATAAACACAAACGCACAGGCTAATAAACCTACTTCTCTTATAGTAGAAAATATAATAGTAATTCTTAACTATATTAATATAACCCTAACTACATAAGGTAACACCCTTATAGCTATATAATAGCGCCTTAATACTATATAGGAGTAGGAAGACGCTACTATAGCTATAATTTAGGCTACACAGGCCACTGCTAACTATATAATCTAATCTACTACTACTATTACCTTAGCTATATCCCTTCCTTTGCCTACTAATATAACCCTCCCTTCTAAGGTAACTAACCTCTCTTTACCCCTTACTATACTCCTAGTCCGCTATAAGCTAATTCTAATAAGCTCTTCTTATAATAGTAAATAATTTACCTTTAATACCTAGCGCTTCTTTATAGTATATAAGCTATAAGTAAATTATAACTTTATTAGTTCTACTATAAACTAGTAGATATTTATTTACTAGAACCTCTTATCCTTTATTTAGGCTAAGGTTACCTTATTCTTTAAGAAAGGGGATTTTATTTACTATAACCTAGCTACCTTTTTAGACTATTTCTCTAAGCTTTACTCTAACCCTTATTACTATAAAATAGCCCTTACTAAACTTAACTAAATAAAGCAAGCTAGTAATAAATCCTTCTTTACTTTCTTTATTTACTTTAAGTAAAAACTCTCCCTTACTAGTAGTATAAGCTAAGATAATAAGGTTTGTTTTGCTAAGCTATGCTATATACTTAATAAGCAAATATATAGTATATATATTAGCTATAGCATCTCCTATAATAGCTATAACACTACTATAAAGTAGTACTATACTATTACCCTAGACCTTAAGATCTCTACACTTAAGGATTGCTTCTACACTAGGCATTTAATAAATCCTCTAGCCTAGCATTACTATACTACTAACTATAAGGGGGATATAGCTATGTCTAAGGTAAATGCTATAAGGACCTAGGGTAAGGGCTAGAAGAAAAAAAAGCTAAAGGCTAAGAATATAGCCTTGCCCTTTGCTTAGGCATAAGCTAAGTAGGTAACTAACTAGGAGATAGTATGTTACTAGGAGTCTAGTGCTTACTTATACTATAAAAAGATAAGTTATATAGCCTATAACTACTCCCTCCTTCCCCCTTTTTAGCCTAAGGTTTATATCTAGTAAGCTATTACTAAGGCTAATAACTATAAGTATAAGGAGAAGGAAAAGGATAGAATAGGAAAAAACTAGCCCCTATAGCAAGTCTTATATAAGGGCTTCTAGGCTTTATTATATAGCAGACTTTAGGTTAGAAGGAGGTAGAGTTAATAGAGTATAATAAAATTTATAAATATATAGATTACCTAGTGTTTTTTATTCCTATTCTCTTTAACTTATTCTTCTTTATAAACACCCTAATTAACTATAGCTATAAGTGCTATAGTGCTATTAGTAAGTTTACTACTTAATAGCTAGGCCTTAAGCTTATCTAGCTACCTTTAAGGCGCTAGGTAAGGACTGCTATTAAGGTTTAATAGTAGGGATAATAAGCACTTAAGAGGGAGTTTAGTATTACTTACCTTGCCCACGCTATAATTAATATTAATAGCTAGTAGTTATTTATCTGCCTTTATATAGTCCTAGGCCTTGCCTAGGACATAATCTTTAGCCTACTATAAATAAAATACTATAATATTACCCTTTATACTACTTAGCAGGAGCTAATAGTAGGTATAGCAAAAGGCCTTATAGTATAGGAGTCCTTAAGTTACGCCTAAGGCAAGGCTATATAGGGCATAATAGAGTTTGCCTTTGTGGCTATAGCTAAGCAGGCTTACTACCTTTAGGATATAATTATTTAGTTTATAGGCACTAGCTTACGCAAGTTAATATTTATCCTTTAGGTTACTACGCCTAAGTTATAGCCTAAGGACCCCTATGTAGCCCTACTAGCTAAGCTTTATAACTTTACTAATCTCTTTAATAAGTCTAAGGCAGATACTCTCCTACCCTACTATAGTACCTTAGACTACTATATTTATCTTTATAAGTCTCCTAATAAGTCCCTCCCCTCTTTTCCTTAAGGCTTATTATACTTTATGCCTTAGGACTAGTTACTTAAACTCTAGCAGTAGCTTATAAAGCTCTTAGATAAGGGATAGATCTAAGCTAGCTTTTTTTTAGTAGCTACTCTAGTTCTCTTAGTTAAGAAGGCTAGTAAGGGCTAGTAGTTTTATATAGATTACTATGCTCTTAATAAGATTATAAAGTAGGACCGCTACCTATTGCCTCTTATTAAGGAAACCCTTTACTCTCTAGCCTATATATAATAGTTTACTAAGGTAAATATTTAGGTAGCTTTTTATAAGCTATAGGTTGCTAAGGGGGATAAGGCTCTTATAGCGTTCTAGATATAGTTTAGGCTGTTTAAGTAGCTTATCTGCCCCTTTAGCCTAGCAGGTACGCCTACTACTTTCTAGTGTTATATT
Organism: Claviceps citrina; assembly: GCA_018360365.1. Lineage (NCBI taxonomy): Eukaryota > Fungi > Ascomycota > Sordariomycetes > Hypocreales > Clavicipitaceae > Claviceps > Claviceps citrina. The sequence goes on along the minus strand of SRQA01000841.1, from coordinate 9,851 downwards.
AATAACGCCCTTAGTAATGCCCTTAGCAACTTTATTATAGTATACTTAGATAATATCCTAGTTTATTCTAGTAGCTTAAGGCGTAACTATTTACAGAAGGTTCGCGCGGTTTTTAGCCGCCTGTAGGCAGCAGGCCTCTACCTTAACCTTAATAAGTCTATCTTTACTACCTAATAAGTCTACTACCTTAGGTATATTATTATAGTAGGCAAGAGCATATGCCCTAACCCCGCTAAGGTCTAGGCTATTTAGAACTAGGCAGCCCTAATAAAGCTATAGAGTATACATAGCTTCCTTAGTTTTATAAATTTTTACTATAACTTTATTTTAAATTTCTCCTAAGTTACTAACCCCCTTTATAATCTTATAAAAAAGGGCATCCCTTTTATTTAGGAGTAGTAAGAGGCCTATGCTTTTAATAAGCTTAAGCGCCTCTTTATCTTAGACCTAATCCTAGCTTAATAGGACCCTAACTAGGATATAATAGTTAAGGCAAACTACTCTAGTATTACCCTTAATAATTACCTCCTTTAGCTTTAGACAGATAGCATTTAGTACCCTATTGCCTACTACTTAGCCTAGCTAACCCCCCCTTAGCGGAACTATACTATTTATAATAAGGAGCTCCTAATTATTATCTCCTGCCTTAAGGCATAGTTAGCTAAGCTCTAGGGTATCTCTAAGCCCTTTATTATTTACACTAACTATAAGAGCCTTAAGTACTTTATAACCCCTAAGATTATAACTAAGCATTAGGCTTGCTAAGCTAAGACACTCTTATAGTATTATTATTACTTATAGTACTAACTTACATAGTACTAATAATATACTAATACACTCTCCTAATAAGGCTAGGATAAGGTAGGGCTAACCCTATAATATAGCTACCTTCTTTAACCTTTATTTATCTAGGCTATTTTTATAAGTAACCCTAATTCCTTTAGTACTAATATTACACTACCCTTTAGTAACTAGGTTTTTTCCTCTCCCTACCTTTAGGTACTTTAAAATATAGTAGTTACTTATAATATAATATACTACTACTGCCTTGCTACTATCTATAGGAATATATAGTAATTTCTTATAAAGGCTAAGATAAGAAAGCAAATTATAAACTATAATATTAGCGCTTATAGGGTACTTTAGTTTTATAGCTAGATATAGGTGCCTTAATAGAAGCTATTAATAACTACCCTTATCTAGGAGTGCTATAAGTTACTAGTAGCAGGCTATCTAGGTTATAACACTACCTTCTAAACCCTTTAGTAATAGTTTTACTAAGTAGGTATATCCTAAGACATTGCCTGCTATATTTAGAATTATTACTGCTATAGTAACTATAAAAGCTACTAGTAGTAGTAAGGCCTCCTAAAACCCCTCCCTATTCCTAACTACTTCTAGTCCTAGATCTTAGTTAACTTTATAATAGGCCTGCCTACACGCAGGCTATCTAATCCCTCTTTCTTTATAGTAATTACAAACTGCCTTTCTAAGTTTATCTAGCTTAAGGCTATAACTAGTATCTTTGCTAAGGTATACGTAAAGAGGTTTAAAACATACTAGTAGTAGTTCTATAGGTTCCCTACCTTTATTATTACTAACTATAGCTTAGACTAGCTAAGTAAGTTCTAGACTACCTTATGCTTAATTATTAAAACTAAATAGTTACTTTCTACCTCCTACTACCCCTAGACTAATAGGGGCATAGAGTAGGCTAACTAGAAGGTATAGGCTATCCTATGTTTTTATATTTCCTTCTTATAGTTTAATTAGCCTAAGCACCTAGTAGCGTGCTAGCTTACGCTTAATAATTAAGCTTCCTTTATTACTAGCTTTAGTCTAAACTAGCTACTTTATAAATATAATATTAATCTAATCTAGGTTCCTATAGACCTTACTTCTAGTGCTACTATAAGCATAGGATAGGTAGCCTAGTTTGCCTTATAACTTTAGGAGGCTTTTAAGCTAGCCTAGGCAGCTATTACCTTTACTTAGTAATAATAATAGAATAGCATAGCTACCTCCTATTACCTTGCGGAGTAATTCTAGGTTAGGGACTAGGTATAGCTTTCCCTTTACTATATTAAAACTAATTACTTCTCTAAGAAGCTAGACTAAGTAGTAGCTAAGTACTATATTATAGCTATTTTTATACTACTAATAGTCTATCTTAATATACCCTAAGGTATTTACCTTATTTTCTATATTAACCTTATTAAGCATGCCACTACTAATTTGCTCCCTAGCTAGCCTTAGTATAATATATGCCTAGGGCCTGTGTAGGTATAAAATAATAAGAATAATAAGCTTTATAAAGAATACTAGGTTAAGAAGGTGCTAGTAGCTTATAATACATAGGGCTATAGGCATTATTAGGACATTCTTATTAAATAAGTAGGATACTTAATACTAATATAAGAGCTGCTTAAGAACCTAGCAGACATATAAGCCCTAGCAAACTATAAGGCAGAATAAGGTAATATATAGTATAATAATAGTCCCTAGTAAGTTCTTAAATAGGGTTCTCTTATAAAGCTATATATATTTATTACTTAAGGCCTAACTTATTCTTAATTAGTTTCCTTTCCCCTTTCTTTTACTTACTTTTCTTTCTCCCTTACCTTAGTAAACCCTATATTAGTTACTAGGTAACTTTAGGAGTAGCTTATTATTATAAGGGTTAGGGGAGGGGGTATTATACTATATTTAGGATAGCGCTATTAAGATTACTTATATATCCCTCTTATCTTTCTCTTAGTAGTGTTAATAGCTCTCTAGTATACGCTCTTATAAGGTATATTAGGGGTATTAGGGGGTATTTAGTAATTCCTTTACCTATAAGCTAGGCTTATAGGATTACTATAGTAGCTATATAATACTTTATAGTATTACTATTTACTCCTTTATAGCTCTTTATATAGCCTTAAAAAACTATATAATATACTACTAGTAGCTAGCTATAGCCTAGGCATTCTACTCCTCCTACATAAATAGTATGCTTCTAAGCTAGGTAAGGGGTTAGACTAGTAGCTATATAGTATCCTAAATAAGGGCGCTAGGGGATATAAGGAATAGGTTAGTAGCTATATTACTAGGTAGTATAGGCATAGCACTCCCTATAATAAGCGTGTTATTAGTAGGTATAGTAGCAGCAGGGGCATTATAAATAGTCTAAATAGTAACTAGAGTGTACTTAGTATAGTAGTATAGGTTAGTAAATTTATTACCTAGGGTGTAGAATTTAGGTATTAAGATAGTAGCTATCTAGATTTACTAGATTCCCTTATAATACACCTTTAGTGTAATAATAGCGTAGCCCCTAGCTATAGCTTATATTAAGGCATGTATAGTATGCCTAATATAGGGATTAGCCACTAGTATACACGTATCCTACACATATTTCTAGTAGCTCTTTTAGTAGCTTTTATATAACTTTCTATAAGAACTATGCTTATAGTCTAGTCTGCCTAATTAAATAGTAATAAGAATATACTAGATATAGGGCAGGTTAATAATTATAGGCATAGCATTACTCTTCTTATTAGAGTCTCTTTCTATAATAAACTTACCTAGGGCCTATGCCTAGTGCTAGTATAAGGGTAGGATATTACCCTATGCGCTAAAAGGCAGTTATAGGGGCTAGTATAGCGCGCCTAGGGGAGGCTATAATAGCTATAAGTATATATAAGTAAATAGGGCAGGCAGGGGCTACTTACTAATATTCTAAAAGCTATATAAGGGAAATAGCGCCTAGGTATAGCCTAGGTAGTATAGTAATAGCGGGTACTATAGTAATAGCAGGCCTTAGGGTAGCTATAATATAGTAAGTAACTAAGCATAGGATTTAGTAATATAAAGTAAGCTTAGGTATAATAATAAGTCTATAAGAAAGCAATAAGTAATAGAATAAAAACTCTTTATAATAAGGGGGATAGAGGAGGATAGTTAGTAAGACTTTAGGGGTGGATAAGATAAGGTTTTTATACCTCTAATAGGCGTCTAATATAGCGTTATCTAGTCTAGGTATTACGTGCAAATAATAATAACTATAGGTTCTTATAATACTAGCTAGCTATACTAGCTATTAATAGCTTACTTCTTATGCCTAATATAGGCGCCTTACTCTAACTAGGTACTAATATTAAGCAGGTTACTTAAATATAGTCTAACCACTAGCGACTATTAATAGCCTATGTCTTACTTTTATGCTAGCTATTTAGTGTAGTATATTATACCTACACCACGCCTATTATGTTTACTATATTACTTATTTATACTACCTAGTAGGGTTTATAGTTTTATTTAGTTTTATATCCCTCTGTCTTAGTCTGCTGCTTATCCCTAGACTATCTCCTTAACTTACTAGTCTAGTGCCTATCCTAGCTAGGCTAGCTTACCTCCCCCTAGTAGTATTTAATATAATAAGAATGTTTTGTTTTTTAATTTACTTGCCCATAGCTTTTTCTTACTAACCTAATGCTTTTATATAGGCAGCGTCTATATAGCATAGCCGCTGCCTAGGGCGGAAGGCTATATAATAGTATTAGGCTTTGCCTAATATAGGGCTAATACAGGTGTGTATTAGTAGTTATACACACCTTGCCTAACGCGTAGGGCTTATATATAATAATAGGGGGGTATTTATAGCAAGGGTATAAAGGGGGCATAATAAAGTCTTTGTGTTACCTTTCCTTCCTTTCTCTTTATATTTTTTAATAGCATTCCGACGCCTATTAGCAGTAGCAATAGGGCCAGTCTATAACAGTAAGAGATATATAAGGGAGGCTAGTAGCTCCCTTACTAAAGAAAAATTACTATAAAAAAAAGCAGCTAGCTATAGGGGTAGACTATCTAAGCTATAAGCCTTGCCTTCCCTAAACAAAGCTACCTAAGGTAATATTATAAGCTTTTTTAATTAGCCTAGCGCTCTTATAATAGCCCTAAATATACTAAGTACCTAAGATTTAGTTTAATTTATATAATATAAGTTATATATTAAAATATAAAGAAAAATACTAAACTTATTTAGGTAATACTAGGCTACTATACTAATACTTATATAATAGTAATATAAGAGTTTATAAGAGTAAGTAAGCTACCCTTATGCTTTAGCCTAGGATATTACTAGCTAGTAATATATAAAGGTAGGGTAGCTATTTATATATATAAGTACTATAGCTCTAAGGCTTAGGTAGCTAGGTTTAGTAAGGATTAGTACTTAGTTATAATTAAAAGTATAGATATTTATATTATTTATTCCCTAGGCTATAAAAAGAAATAAAATACCTTAATTAAGGAACTTATAGTAACCCCCCTAGGGCCTTATAATATAATTATAAGGGACTTTAACTTATACTACCTCTTATAGGATAAATATAATTAAAACTTACTAGGTAGTAAAACCTTACTAAACCTAGTAATATAGTAAAGGCTAGGGCTTATTATACTTTATAGTAAGGTAATATAGTAAGCTAGAGGGAGATATAATAATATTATTAACCTAGCCTAGGTATTTTATAATATTAAAACTAAATTTATAAGGGGAGAGAACCTTAGTAGTTCTAATTATTTACTATAGCTTATATATATTTATACTAGTATAAACTCCCTATATAACTAAAAAGTAATATATACCTAGAAAATACTAGATAAGAAGCTTATAGTAATAAAGGCTAAGTATAGGTCTTATATAGTAGCTATATAAATCCCCCTTACCTACCTAAAAGATATTAACTAGTATACTAAGTAAATTACTAAAAAGCTTTATAAAATTATAAACCTAGTAATACTAAAAGAAATCTATAAAGGCCTAGCCTAGTAGCTATAGTAAAATAGGAGGGTTAAGAATATAGTTACTATAGCTTACTAGGCCTAATACTAATAAAGGGTAAGTTATATAAACTATAACCTATAAATTATAACTAAGGTAGTAAAGGAATAATCCTAGGTTATAGCTAAGAAGAAATAAAGTGCCTAGAAATAAGTAGTTTATAAGGCTTCCTTTAACTATACTAGCCTCTAGGCCTTTAAGAAATAAGCTAGGTTAAGAAGTAGACTTTTACTAAATACCTAATAAATACTAATACTCTTTTATAAAAAAGAAAAGAATACTTAGGAGGTAATAATATATAGTATAAAAGTAAAGGCATTTACTAAATACTTTTTCTTAGCTTTTAATATAAAACTAAATAATATTTTATTAAAGATAAACACCTACCTTAATTTTATTATATTCCTTAATAGTAATTACTTTAATCTAGAGGAAATCTAGTAGATTATTTAGTTTATAGCTAACTAAAAAGTACTTAGAATTAATAAGATTCTAGTAAAGTTTCTTAAGGCTTATAGTAAACCTTTAGCTACTATACTTATTATACTCCTTAATGCTTATTATAGGATTAAATACTACCTAGAACTATATTAAAAAGGTCTTATAGTAGTCCTAAAAAAGCTAAGGAAATCCCCTATAAACCTATAAAAGGCAGGAGTATAATACTTTATTACCCTCTTAAATATTATTAAAAAAGTAATAAAAGTAGTAGTAATAGTATAGCTTACTAGTATTACTAAAGAAAGAGAGGCCTTACTTAAAATATAAATAAAAAACTAAGCTAGAAGGTTAATAAAATATACCCTTAGTATACTAAAGGAAGTAGTAAGAGTAATATAGTATTATAATAGTATTATATTACTCTTATAACTAAATATATTAATAGCTTTTAATACTATTTATTAGTATAAGCTACTTTATATTATACTATAATAAGGCATCCCTAACTAAATAGTAATATAAACCTAGGGGTTTATTATAAATAAAATAATAAGCCTTTTATTTAAAAACTAACTATTAAATAAGTATTTAGTTAAAGCTAGGGTTCCCTAAAGCTTTCTTATTTTCCTAATCCTATTCTTACTTTATATTATACTCCTTTATAATAAGCTAGTATATATCAAGTTAATACTTACCTTAGGATTCTCTAATAATATAAATATTATTATATATAAAAAAACTATAAAGAAGAATTAGACTTACCTTAAGGCTATATAAGAAGTTTACTAAAAATAGTCTAAAAAGTCTAGCCTTAAGTTTTACTTCTAAAAGAGTAAGTTAATATACTTTATATATTATTACTACCCTAATACTACCCTAGTTTAACTTAGGACTATAATAATATAGCTAGTTTAGTTTACTTAATTCCTAGGGGTTTAGGTTTACTAAAAGCTAAGTTAAAAAGCATACTAGGCTAAGACTATAGCTAAGCTAAAGTAATAATAGCTTACTTTTATATTACTTATAGTATTTATATAAGGTTATAGCCTTTATAAAGCAAGGCTACTTTATACTTAGGTTATTAGAAGTATAATTACTTATAGTATAAGATCCTACTATACCTAGGCTAGGTATAGTAAGGTTATAAAAGGCATAGTAAAGGCATTTATAGTTAAGTAAAATAAATACTTTTAGATTATTACTAGGGCTTATAAAGCTATACTACTCCTATTACTTAAGACTAAAGTAACTATCCCCTCCCTAGACTTTTATTTAAACTTTTATTATTAAAAATACTATAAATAATTAGAATTTAGTAAGATAGTAAAGAGAATATATAATATATATATAGTAGTAGTAACCTTGCTTTATAACTAAAGAATATATAAATAGCTTAGATACCCTTTGCTAGCTTATATAATATTACTAGGAAGGCCCCCCCCTACTCTTAATAACCTTTTAGCTAAAAAGAAACTTAAGTAAGACTAAAAAAATAAATAATATTATAATAAGAATAATACTTAAGAGCACTAGCTAGAATATACTTTTATAGTAATAGAATATAGCCTAAGCTTTTACTTTATATATAAAGTACTGCTTTTTTATAAAGTAATAAAAAAGTATAAGTTTACTACCCTTATTAAAATATATATAAAGAAAATAAGGTTATAAGCCTTTTTATATAAAAGATATATACTAAAGGTAAACTCCCTACTCTACCCTTATAGGAATGCCTTAAAGATATACTATTATATTATTATAAAATACTTATAATTTACTAAGCTTTAGCTTATTTATCTAGATTCTAGTTCCCTTTAGGACTAATATAAAGTAACTACTACTTTTAATAACTACTACACTGCCTTTATTATAGCCTATTAGCTTATATAAATAAAATAGCTAAGATAATTTACCTAAGTAGTATATTTATATAAGGACTAGGAAGAGGCAAAGGCTATAAAGGCAAAGGGCTTTAGCTAGGGGCTAGTAGGGGCTAAAATAAACTAAGGACCTTCTTTAGGGTAATTTTACCTTCTATACATACTGCTAGTAACTACTACTAGGACTTAGCTAGTAGGTAGCGTACCTTTTTTTATAATTAGGACCTTAGCAGACCTAATAGGGTCCGCGTGTAGCCTAATAAGCACACATAGGTTTTCCTCCCTATACTAGGGTTTTTCCTACGTGGATTAGTAGTAGAAGTTCTAGATATTAGCCCCCTAGGGAGCTAACTAGTGTACTATAATAATAATAATACCCTCTAGTATACTAAATCTTAATTTAATCTTTATATAAAAAGTCTTTACTAGCTTAGCTATATTAATTATAATAGTAATAAGGAGAAATATAAAATACTTAGTAAATTAGTTTATAATTACTAAAATTAAGTTAACTTCCTACTTATAATAAAATGCTTATAGTAATTTTATAATAAAGTTTATAAATACTTTAACTTATAGTTACCTTAGTATTAGTAGTAATTTAAGCTTTTTATATAGCTTATACTATCTTAATATAATATATTAATATTTTACATAACTAAATATATAGTCTACTACTACCTTCTATAAGCTAGGCTAGTAAAAGTTATATTATAATAACTTAATTATTTAGTTAATACTAAAGTAACTAGCTAAGGTATTATTATAATATAGCTATAAAAGCTTTACTTATAAAATAAGGTCCTAAGGTATTACTACCTAGTTATTATATATTAGGAGGCTATATATATTATATTTTTATATTCTAGTATTTCCCTTTTCTTTTACTATCTTTTAGGCTTAGTTACTTATTTAAAGGTTTTAGTTATAGTCCTAAGCTATTTTTAGTAGCTAAGCTAGTAACTTATTTATAGTATAGTTATATAAATCTAGTAATATAATAATTACTTAAATTTGATATAATTTAATACTAAAAATATATCTTACTTTAGCTATAAATTTATTAGCTACTAGCTTATACTTTACTAGTATTTTAATAGCTACCTTACTTATCTAAACCTTAAGATTATAAACTAAAGTATTTTCCTTTCCTAAAGGTATTTTATTATATTACTACTAATTCTTTATAACTAAAGTATTTTCCTTTCCTAAAGGTATTTTACTATATCTTCTCTTAAGTATTATAACTTTTATTACTTCTTTTATAAAATATATCTCTCTAAGCTTATTAGCTTTCTTATTACTTAAAGTAAATAAAAACTTCTTTTATAAGTTAAGTAATAGCCTTAAATTTATTAGTATTTTACTATTATAATTTAGTTATTTTAATAGTATATTAATAAGGTTACTTTTACCTAGTTTATTTTTAATAATGAAGTCAAAAAGTAATAAAAATATATATTATTATACTTACTTATTATTTAGCGTTAGTAGCCTTATAAAGGTCTAAAGGTTATAATAATCTAAAAAAACCTTAACTAAATTCTTTACCCCTTTAATATAGTATTATTAGTATTTAAATAACTTAACTATTATTAAAAGCTTTTAGTTAGTAATATTATAATTTCTTTCTATATTTATAAACTTCCTTAACTAGAATACTATAGGGTAGTATTACCTATTATTATCTAGCTATAAGA
>SRQA01000840.1:0-15728 GCA_018360365.1 Claviceps citrina | reverse complement strand
GTTAATTAGAAATTATAGGTTAGCTTACTATATAAAGCTTCTAAAAAGCATAAGACTTTATAATATCTTTTATATTTTAAACTTAAAATTATATAAAGGAGATTTAGAAAGCGTACTAAAAGTAATATAGTAAGTACCTTTCCTTATAGGAGAAGATTCTTTATATATTATAAAAGGAATTATTACTTATAAGTATTAGGGAAACTAATAAAAGTACCTTATTAAATAGAAAGAATATAATAACTTAGAGAATATATAAATATATTACTATAACTTTATAAATTTATAAGTCCTTTAGGAATATAATTAAAGAATTTTTTAAGAGGAAGCTAGTGTATAATAATAAAATTAAGAAATAAGGGGGAAGAAAGTTTAAAGGAATTAAAAGTAAAAAAGTAGTAATATTATAAGTATTATAAAAAATATATATAAATTAAAAGTATTAAAAATTTTTAAGATTAGTTTATAATATTTAAATTAGGTAATATAAAGGGAACCTTCTATAACTAAGATAATCACAAGCAAAGAGGGTTACCTTATTAGAACTAGAAAGCTATAAGGTTACCTTAGGCTAATAGGATCTATTTATATAAGCAAGCCTCTATTAGATTTGCATTATATAATAAGGTTATTTGCTATGTATAAGCGCTAGACTTATAGTAAGGTATAACCGCTAGACTTATAGTAAGAACTAGAGGTATATAATACTTATAATTATATAAGCACAGACCTCTAACTAAATTAAATAGAAGGGGGTAAGAATTAAGACTATTACCTATTGCTATATACCTTTGAATAAGCCGTGACTTCCTTAATCTCTTACTCTAATATCCCTAACCTATTTATAATAATTATTTATTATAACCTATCTTCTAATACGCTATAACCTACTTAATCTCTTACTCTAATATCCCTAATTAACCTATAACACCTATAGACTATAGTATAAAAGAGGTCTCTAGCTAAAGTAAATAAAGAATTATTAACTTTATGCATACATATACTACATATACTTTAAGGTTAAGTATTTAACAAATAGTCTTATATTAAGTAAACTAATCTAAATTTAGTGTGATTTGTAAAGGCATGTTTCTTTTAAACTTCAAGACAAGCTTCTGATTAAGCTTTAAGTATTTTTAATTTTAATAGAGTAAATCAAAGATTATGAATTTTAACATTTATTTATTGTTTTGTATCTTAACTAAATGCCTTAAGTTAAATATATTTTAATGCTTTATTAATATTTATTAATACTTAACTTCTCCATAGTTTCATTTTCTCAGATGTTTGGGGAGTGATATAATAAATCAGGCTGCTTTATTTGCCTGGCCCGTGTCTCACAATTTCAACACAATGTTATGTTATAGCCCAACCAACTTGCGCGCTCACGCTCACCATCCAATTCGGTGTTGCCGACCCAACCTCATGGACTTTCGTGACCATTTTTCAAGAATCAACGGTCCTCGACTGCCTCGAAGTCTTGCGACTCGTGCAGAATGTCGGGACCAATGTCGGCTGCCTGTGAGCAGCTCTATGCGACAGTAGGTGTCTGGGGTTTATGCCTGCCTCAATGACGTAAGGCCGGATGCCAACTTGGGAAGGGAATCGAGCCTGGCCAGCCTCTTTACTCCTTCGACCCGTTCTGACTGGCAAAGCGAGGACTGGTCGTAGCTCAGCTGATCCTTTGGAGCACGTCATAAAGCAGCTGCGGGCTTTTGTTCCCATTGACTGACTGAAGGCTTGAACAGATGCTTCTGAGCGACTTATATCTTCCCGGGGCGCTTGTTCTTGGCCATTCATTGCGCGACGGAGGTACCAAAAGAAAGCTAGCTGCTCTTGTCACCCTCGACGATGTTTCCGCGGACTCCATCACTCAACTCAAGGTGGGTTGGTTCTCATCATCGTTCACTGATAGATCGATACGCAGTGTGAGAGCGAACTATGCGCTGGTCTAGATTCTTACGACTGCTGTGCCCTCCATCTGGGACCAGTACGATCTCAAAGTCTCAGAGACCTCTAATCAATGAACATTCTTGTAGGCCGTCTATGACTACATCCTTCCTGTACCGCGAATTCGCAATCAACACCCAGAAAACCTGTCCCTGATGAACCGATCAGATCTACACTCGGCTTTCACCAAGATCAACCTGTGGAAGCAAATCCAGTTTTCCAAGATCGTTTATATCGACGCAGACGTGGTTGCCTATCGTGCCCCAGATGAACTCTTCGATTTACCATATGCCTTCTCGGCTGCACCAGACATTGGATGGCCAGACATTTTCAACACTGGTGTCATGGTTCTGACGCCAAATATGGGAGACTACTATGCTATGCTAGCCATGGCAGAAAGGGGCATCTCCTTTGACGGTGCTGATCAAGGCTTGATCAACATGCATTTCCAGCACAGTACCAATCGTTTGCCATTCACATATAATGTTACGCCTTCTGCTCACTACCAGTATATACCCGCCTATCTCCATTTCCAATCCAGCATCAGCATGGTTCATTTTATTGGCGCCAACAAGCCTTGGTTCTCTGGCCGTAATTCGGCACGCAGTAACGATCCTGTGGATCAGATGATAGGCCGCTGGTGGGCAGTACACGATCGTCACTATAGGGCACAGGTACGCTTTCCCATTCGCACAGTTTTCGATGCAAAGATTTCAAGGCGCTGTGTCCTAAACACAATCATTTTAAATTAGACAACTTTTCCTGCATTCGAGGATAGACACGAACATGAAAAGCCTAACACATTGTTCGTCAATGCTGCGAATGGCTCTGCCCTGGGCAATCCTTCTGCTCATACACTCGATGACCAAGCTGAGAAGAAGGGCACGAGCACTAGCCTTTTTCAAGAACAGGCAGGCAAGTTGCTGTCCTCAAATCAAATCCAGAAAGAATCATTTCAATGTTGCGGGAATTGTCTCAGACCGGAGTCACGGACGGGATTCCATCACAGCTACTGACCGATACGGCAGCAGATTCCAATAGGCCTGTGAGTGCCAAATTCGCGGATCATCATCCAACAGAACAGAAGATACCGTATTCTTCAACTCCGATGAGCAGTTGGGATGCTCAAAGGTACGCATACTCATACGCTTGTTAATCAGGTCTATCCCGAAGAGAAGGGGGAAAATAGGGCTTGAACCTATCTGTACGAAATGCAGGTCGCTGAATATCCCTCTCACTTCTTCAGACAACCTCCCCCACTTAACTCAAGACCAGAAGCGGTCAATTTTCCTTCCACTCACTACGAGATGTCGCGTGATACATCATCGTTCGTACCTCCGATGCGCTACCCCAGCCCGCCCAAGAATATGTGGTATGAGGTGCCGAAGCAGCCCACATCAGCTGGCAAACCTCGACAAATATTTCCATGGGAAGCGAAGCAGCCAACGCCTTCTCGATTATTCACTGACCCAGTGACGCATGAGCCAAATCAGATCTTGTCAGCTGCTGAAGCAGGCGAGTCCTCGGAGGATTTAGCTCAAGGTACGTCACTCACGGGCGCTTCTCCTGACTCCAAGATCATTACTGTGAGAAGGGGGGATCCGCAGGATGAAAGGTCAGAAAGTGCACCGGCCACCATTGGAGACCCATGGAGCTCATTTTCAAGGGCAAATGCTTGGGACGAGATTCCTGGAATTGGTCGATATGTAGAAGGCTTTCAAAGGCACCGGGGCACAAATAGTCGAAGCAAAGTCAATCCACCTGGATCCGCCATGAGTCCTTCCGCGACAGCTGCAACGCTGCGGATGCCAAGGGCCTTGAGGGTGACAGATTTTCCAACAGAAGCAGAACGCCCGAGCTTACCGGTTACTCCAGCGCCGACCAAACGCCCTTGTTTTTGGGGTGAAGACAATGATCAGCATGATACAGGACATGAAGCCCATGCGCTTCCTGTGGCCGAAGGCGTTCCATCACAGCCAGACTGGGTATGTGTGCACAACAGGCGCTGGAGACCAACAGATTGCCCGTGCAATTTGAACTGACGTGCTCATCCAACAATCCAGGATCCAGCTGCTCAGCTTCAGAAGTTGGCCCAGCAGCAATCCGAGGCACTATTGAGAAGGCTTAGTGGCGATGATGGCGAGACTGACAGACGGCTCAGTCAAGATCTCCCATCTAGACCGCTGCCCTTTGGATCCGAGCCGCTACATCTTCCAACACATGCTGGCACAGGCACCTCTCTCTGATGTCTTGACTGCCAAACCTGTTCCGGGCAGGGCCACGGCGGCAGACATGGTTGAAGATTTAGCAGATGCTAATGCTCCTTGGCCAGTGAAGCAGAACAAAGAAGACGGAATCGGTGTTAGCAGACGTGAAGAATCGATTATTCTTGGTTACTTTGACCTCATGTATTAACAATGTCATGGCTAATTATACGCATTTTGTCTTTTTTCCCTTTTTTTTCACTGCGTGAAGTTTTACCACACCCGTTGCATATGGCCTTTTTCTTTCGCCATTGTCAGTCTTGTCTCAATGCGATGTTCTTATAGGACTGGGAGGCTGACAGCATTACAATCAGAAGCGATATGGTGCTAGAGACTAAATTTTACTCTCTAGTCGTACTTGTTGGCTGAGTACCTAGTATGTTCTAAATACGCGAATCTCTTGACTCGGAATACGTCATGCTTATCTGTTTCTTCACTCCTGCACTCATTCAACTCCCATGTTCCTTTTTCTCGTTGCCGTCTCTCGCGTCGAAATGGTTTGTCAAGTAATGCAATGCTCTTGCTTGCGATTCACTCTGCATAGGTCAAGATGACTCTCTGTCCTAATGCCTTGACCTCTTCCTCTACCCACGGTTTCATCTTCTTACCCTCTACAGGATGTCCCAAGTTCACGAGAGGATACTACATGCGTGGGCTTCTCGTTGGCTGCTCCGCGCATGTGGTCCTCCCAGTCAGGGAGCAGGCATCGAGTCACCGAGGGATTGTTGTTTGGCCTGGCAGAGAGAAGTACATCACAATTCGTATGTTATGCAAGCAAGGCTTGTGATGCATCTTTTACGCAAGATTAGAACTGGTATTGGCTTTTGGTTGTCCTTTTGTTATTGAAACGGTTTCTAGGCCGCACGACATCCCGCCAGATTTACGCGTCATCGTTTGCTTCTTCGACAGTGGCGGCCTTCGCCTTTCCTTTGTCGGGTGCTGCTTCGGAGCATTCTGGTTGAGCGGCTTCTGCCTCACGTGCAACTGAGCTGCTAGTAGCTGGCCCATTTGCAAAGGTTTCACTGGCCGCCCGGCCTCGTGGTTCCGTGCTCTGGCCATCAACCGCTTCGACGTCACCGGCGGTGCTTGACGAAGGGTTATCCACAGCATCCGGCCGATTCTGATTGTTGAACAGTTGAGACGGTCCGCCCCATATTGGCAAAACAGGGCTTGGTGCGACGACAGGCGTCGGCCTCTGCATGCTGGACCTGCTGCCGGTGCCGTCTCGGAAGATGGATTCTGGAGCAGGCTGTCCTTGGACGTGACTGGTGGCCGTCGCAGCATCACGCTCCGCACTTCTCTGAACAGCCGGTGTGGCAGAGCCAACGACAGACTGAGTCGCCCTCATGGCTTCACCTGTCAACGGTGGCTCGGTATTCAGAGACGGTGGTTGTGGCTGGTTGAAGGTTCCGTCCAGTCTCTGAAGAGGCACCATGGACCATCCCGGAGGAAGAACCACACCGTCGGGCAGATCAGGACTGCCGGCAGGAATAGCTGGGCCGTTGACTGGTACTCCATGGCGAGCCATGAATGGACTTCCTATGCCGGGTGGCATACTCGCGAATGGGGTGGTGATGGAAGGAAACTGGGGATGTGCTTGGGTCGTGAACTGGACATTCGAGGTGTGTGGCAATGGCCCGGCGGCTGTAGATGAGGGTCCTCGCGCTGACGAATCTTGCAGTTGCTGTCGTCGTTGGCGAAGCCGTTGCATTTCCGCCATCAGTAGATTGGCTACTTGAAGCTCCTGCTGAGCCACGTGAAGGCTTTGAAGTTCGCCTTGCACAATCTGCTCAGTCTGGTATAATAAACTCCCGATGCGCTGCATGTTATCTCCGACCGGCGGCTGGTTTTGAGTCTGGGCCGACCTGTGGGCCTCGGTTTGATCTGCGGGAGCTTGGGGTATGCCGAATTGTTCGGCAAGTTCTCGCGCCTGATGGACATTCGCCCCAAATCCCAAGCGAATAGGACCCAGGTTGAACACCCGAGGGCCGCCTCTTCGTCCTGCAGGTGCTTGGCCATTGTTCGGAACTTGACGCTCTGCTCCAGCATTGTTGCCGTCAGCCTCGCGTTGGCCACCTGCAGGTCGTCGCTGACCACCGAGTTGATTGCGCAGATTTCCTGCACGGTCCTCATCCCTTCGACCACGGTTTGGTGTCACTGGACTTCTGCAAGTCGGACAGACTTGTTGACGCTCTAGCCAGCTTTTCAAACACCCAAGATGTAACACATGGCCGCATGGTAGCTTCTTTGGCCGCGCCCTATCGACCGCACCAGGCTGATTGGCAGGATCCCATGGCCGCATATCCTCTCGGCATATGATGCAGGTGTTCTCTTGCGAAAGCTCATCCACAGTTGCGTCGGGGTATTTGTTCATCTCTTGAATAGCACGGCGATATCGTAACAGGGCATTGAGTCGCTTGATGAAATCTCTCGAGGTCATGAAGAGGTCCCTCATGATGTGAATGGGCAATCCGTAGAATTTGAGTAGCATGCAGAAGAAAGCGACGTAAATGCCGAGCTTGATCATGTCTGCAAGCAGGGTTAGTGGCAACCAAAGATTCGCTCAGCAAGACAAGTCTCCAACTGACCTGTAACTAGATCCAACCAAAGCACCCATTCTCCCTTGGCTGCCCAACCAGGTACCTCGACGTCTATTTCGTCAATGTCGTCCTCGTTGGGCAGTGGCTCCGAGTCTTGCGTCTCTCGGCCTTCCACACGGGCACGCTCGCGGTCGCGCAACATGGATTCGCGCTGCTCTCGAATTTCTTGCCTTCGTTCAACCAGACGCTGTCTCGTCTGTGTCCTGACAATGTTTTGCTCCACGATGGACAGGATATATCGAACGCCTGTTCGCCACGAACATGTTGCTAACACCGCAAATTCGAAGAGAAACATGACCATCATGTTTGGCCTCGCTTTCTGGATGACCGTGTTGACCGTATATCTCAGAATCCAGAGGTCGTATATGAAACTGACTGCGAGAGACGCGCTAAGTCTCAAATGGAACAGCCTTGGGTTCGCTGGAGGTTGTTGTTCAAGAAACTCGATCCTGCCATCGCCGATCCAGCCCCATACTTTGCCTGTGACGAGGGCTGTAAACATGATTAAGAACCAGGCGCCGATCTCTTCTCGAAATATGGTCATGGCTAGGCATGTTTCCGTGATGGCGAACCATGCCCTCTCAGTGAGCTGTTCCACCTCGACCGCCCGCAGGTTTCCATAGCATAACTTGGTCAGGCCGTATATGAAACTACTATATAGCAAGAGTGTGAAGTTAACCAGTACCTTTTGGTGCAGCGTTTAGCGTTTGTTGTAGTCTTCGAGCGAAGGGGACGGGAATAGGTCACGTAGCATTCTTACAAGTAGGCAGAAGTTGCTTTGGGCGAGAAAGACCATGGACGAATAGAAGTTCGCGCGTTGCTGAAATGCCGAGATGATGACAGCACCAGCAAGGGCCGTAGAGACCTGGATTTTGGGTCAGCGTCAATCCAAGTCGGCGAGCAGGTCTATAAGCTTCAAGAAGCTCCAGGTGGCTTGTTTGAGTACGTACTCCCGCATACCAGCCGAGGCGCATTTTGGGCATCGGATCTGATTTCGATATTTCTCTGGATGGAAAACAAAAAAAATAGTGTTGCTCTATTACCGCATCATTGTTCATGGGCAACTGCAGCTTAAACGTTCACCAGGAACTAAGCCGTAGCTAAGAAGCCACGTTATGGTCGGCTCTGGAGCTCGTCGCCCACCAATGACGCAGGAGCTGTCTGGCTCCTCCTGCACGTGATTAAAGGAGGGGGGGGGGGGGTTCCAGGGACGCGCGGGCTCAGATCCGACGATTAACCGAGCTGCGACACGCGTTCACTCATGAAGGGGCAGATCCAGCCACGCATCGTATCGCGCTTGGTCAGTCAATGGTCACTGTGAGTTTATCTTATTTTCCCGGAGCCAAAGGCTCTCTGCTAAATGCCAACGGGGTCCTGAATGATCTATCAACACCGTTACCAGGCTAATCATTAGGTGGGCATGAAACTCGCGCACGTTGCCGCTCCATGGAGCTTCCGATACATTACAGCAATACCCCCTTCTGTTCCTCGAAGTGCACTTGTAATGCCATTCAAGCAAGTAGATGGCTGACCGAGATAAGCGAAAGGATCCATCCATACCTCCTAGTCGCACTGGTAGCCTGTCGGCAGTAGATGTTGCTAGGTACCTAGGTAGGTAGTTACTGTTAGTAGGTACTAATGTAGGTACACTGAGTCGTCTTCGACAGCCAGTCCTAAAACGTCACCTGTTTCTCCAGGTAAGACGCCACCATTCCAGGTTTTCGCTTAACCCGTCGTTCAACGTTCAACGCGGCCACTACAGCCATGAATTTTCGCCTTCTCGCCTCTCTCGGCATCGTTGGCTGCGGCTTGACTTCACGATCCGTTTTTTTATCAATGCCTCACCGCTATGCCGGAAAATAAATTTGGCGCCACAACCACCTCGAACACATAAAGGTAGCGCGCCACGAACTCGAGCGCATTGAGCCTTTGGCAAATGCCGAGACGTTAGTACCGCTTCACTTCTACGGTTCTACCTGCCTCTCTTCCTTACCTACCTACCTACTTAGGGAGAAACCTTAATTACCTGCTTATATTACCTAGTTGAGTTACAAGATATAATAGCCTTCTCTTTTTCTTGTGCAATGAGCTAGCTAGAACGAATATTGCCATCTATAAGGTATCGTAAGCGAAGTGCCTTTAATGTAGGCTTGAGATGAGTCTAAATATCCCGGTCGGTACAGAAGTGAAACTTGCGGACTCTCGGGAGGTGGTCCTGGCGAGATCCTTTCCCAAGACGTCCACTTGCGCTATCCAAAAACTCGGGTCTGGGCTCCTGGACGACATGTAGTATTAGGGTAGTAGATGGTCGGCGACGAAAACGCGGCCGGCAAGACAGGACAGGTGATTGGAACCCGCCGACATGAGCAAGCAGTCTATTCTATTCACCTAGATAGGTGTGACAGGATGACTCTTTGGTCTTAAGGAGGTGACACGGACCTCCATATACCAGGGGCCCGTTTCCGACGGCAAATCGATCTGTCTCACTCCATGTCTTGGATTGGGCCCAGGCAACATCTGTAAATAAGGGGAAAGAGTCCTGAGTAGGACTCGGTCGGTTGCATTGGAACGGATAGGAACGGCAGGCAAGAGTCGGTGATGATGGAATGCATGTCTGCCAAGAATCAGAATCCCGAAGCGCACGTCTCTGAACCTTGGAAAAACAACAATCGCACTGATTGCCACTTTGGGAGCATGGTGCTTGCGCTGCCAGCCGATAGACGCGGAGCGGCTGCCGGGTCATACCAGTTCACCTGTATCCTTGAAGTACACATGTAGGTACGTGTTCTCGCAGACAGTCAGTTGCCCCCCCCCCCCCCGCCCCAGGCAGACCGGGTATGAGCATTCCCGGTCTCTGACTCTGGCAATCTGGGATGGCCAACAACAACCTTGACGCGGGGCTCGTCTGAGCAACTCCAACCCAATTCGAGAGCATGGGCATGGCTTGGCATCGTGGTGCCGGCACAAAAGGGGTGAGCTTTTTGTGACCCCTTGATCCATGGCAGCGGTTGGGAAGAGCGAGACGGTGTACGATTAGCATTCGTGTAAACTTGATGCAGGTTGCATGCGCCGGCGGGCTCACATATGTTGCACAGTTGTTTTTCTCCTGCATTGACGAGAAGCCTGGTTCGGGGGGGGATGGGGGGGGGAAGGAATGGTGACCGGGCCCAATCAGCGGCATGGCATCCTCTCTCCATGGAACCGGGTCAAGGGGTTGAGAGTCTGCGAGGCAAAGAAATCTGTCGGTCTGTCCGATGATGACATCTGCCAGCGTGGAATTGCGCTCATTTCGCGCAAATAGTAGAGAGAATTACGCCGGTGAGGAAAGGTGAAAACTCGTCGGGTCGTATGAACAGCAAACCAACTGAAAGAATGTACAGGAAATAACATATGACAGACAAGCCACGCCGTTTTCGTGGCTCGACATGCCTGGAACGCCCGTTTTGAGAGAGGACGGGGTTGCCATAACAGTGCAAACATCTAAGCCAACGTCGCAGGGTTGAAACACAAGAGAAGCCTTTTTCTCTTTACTTCTCTATTCTTCCCCCCCCTTTTTTTTTCCCGCTATTGTATCAAGGCAAAGGGTGGCAATTGGCATGGAAAAGAAAACCTGGACGACGGAAAGTTGCTTCCGCACCTGCCAGATTTCCGTCTCGTCAGCACCAAACCTTGCTTGCCATGTGTCTTTTGCTCAGGATGTTGAGGAGGGGAGGAGGGGAGGAGGGGAGGAGGGGAGGGGAGGAGGGGGGGAGGTGGGGAGAAATAAAGGAAGGAGCCCAGTGGCCGCGTGGGAAGGAAGCAGTGGGTGGGGGCGTGCGCTTTCTCCGAGACTTGACGGCTTGACGAAAATGAAAACCGACCACATCCACATCACAATTTACGATTGCGCCTCCAGGCCTAATTCCCCTCGCTTGCGGCGTGGTAAATAATTCCCCCCAGCCCATGGCCGCCATCAAAACACCATCGAGAAGCAGAGAGATGCGGCTGTGCGCACTTCCCCGCGATTTTTTCTTATCAAACAAAAACTTTTGCTTGGTTTCTGCGGCGGGCCGGCTTTTTGGCAGGCAGGCAAGCAAGCAGGGAGCTGGGCGTCCCGCGATCGTGGTAATAGGCAGGAGCGACACCGCCTGTTCGAAGCGCTGTCCACGTACAGCGTACACATTTGCGCCAGCCATCACTGATGAATGACGAGTTGCGGAAAGAAGTCAGTCCTAGCACTCGCGCCAACAGTTGGTACATTCATGCATGCAGGCAAGGTAATCGTCACAGTTCCCCAGCAAAGTCTGCAGAGCCGCAGTGTTGGGTGGCCTAGATCCACGGGGTCAGTACGAGAAATCTCATCAACAAACACCCCACCCCCCTCTCTCTTTCCCCGGCTATCTCCCCCAATGAGATGGACGACAAACGACTGTCATGGCCATAAATGACAACTGTGGGCCTCCTTTAAATTAGTGTCGGATCCATTATCGAGACTAACTTACGTTGGCAGCCGCAAGCGAGAATGCGGTTTGACTAGGCTGACTTGACGGGGCAATTATGGGCGGCAAGGCGAACAACGAGAAACGGCCACAGTCGAGACCACAAGGCCAACCAAACATTCCGCACAGTCGCCTGCTTCTGATTTATCTGCCCTACAGAGCAAGCCATCCCGTTCCCAGGGTCGGCAACACCACGAAATGCCTATTCTGTGATCTAGCATTCGATCTACCAAATCCATACATGACTGACACGTGGTGGACGGGCATGTCCCAGCGCGGTGGTTGTGCAAAGCAGGGCTGTTCCCCTGTCGTCAAGCCAGGGTCCAGGGGCATGAGAAAAATGTGCCTCAGCATAAACACACGTGACACATTTACAGATGGCCAATATATTATTGGGGGAGCCTGCCTTGTCTCCACACTCCACAGCGTTGGTTGATGACCGAGGGTCACGGGGCTGGCGCGGAAATGCGCCTTGGCCTCGTAAACCGGGGAAACAATTGACACGAGTGACGAATGTCCCGGCCAAAGCAACAACATGCTGATTCCTGATGCCCATTGCCAAGTGCCAACGGTCTGTTTTGACATAGGCCGCTTTTTTGACTTCTGGGTCTCTGATTTACTTCCCGTCCGTCGACATGGGGCATTAGGGCTGCGTGTGCCGGGTGTAGTGTGTGCAGTGTGCAGTGTGCAGTGTGCAGTGTGCAGTGTGCAGTGTGCATCCGTCGGTTTCGTAACAACCAAAGTCGGGTGATTATGTCATTGTTGTCCTGAGCCCGGGAAGGGGGGGGGGTGTAGGCAGAGTTGGCGCGCCCAAGATTTTGTCTCAACCGCTCTGTGTTGAACCTTGGCGCAGACAGCGGTGCAATCACAAGCTACATGAACTATTTGCTTCCTTTGATGTTCTTTCCGGCACAAAGTATTATATGTTGTAGCACAATGTTGTTGATGGGGACCAAGGGAGAGGAATGGGAAGGGGGGGCAACGGATTGAGCGACGAGAGTTCTGTTCGAGAATCTCTTTTCGTCGCAACCAAGTTGAAATTCTGTACGGAAGGGTAACAAGGCGCTCACGGGGCTTGGGGGCGGAGGCAGCATTACTATGGGTAGGTGATGCCTCTTTTCCAACAGCCACAATCGGACGAGACTGGCTCATCAGACCAGGTAGCAGCGCGTCTCCCGAGCGGAAGCGGCACGCTTTGCTTTCTGTGGGCCACGGAGCCCCTCCGCGAGGAGAGGAGTCGGAGGAGGCCGTGTGTGCCATTGGCCGATTTGACAGTACTAGGGTACTGTGTACCTGCCAAGGTGGTGACTTCTGCTCGGCCACATTGGAGGTTCGTGCATATAAAACGTCTCCGACGGTGACGGACGGTGAGGGAGAGACCTCTGCGGAGTAGTGCAAGCACAATCACAATGGCGTTTACGGATTGTGAAGTGCTTGGTTGCTTGTCTCCACCCTTTTTATTCTTCTTGGCGCGCCCTGGCACAGGAGAGAGCTTGTGCGATGTTCTATTTGCAGACATGTCAATTACCAAAATGTGGGTTTAAAAAAGAAAATTGTTGAACGTGGTGACGTACGCCTGACGGGAACGACGAGTCCCTCTTTCCACCGTTGCGCAAGGTGGGGTAATTGCCGACCTTTACCGCACGGTGCGCACCCCAAAAGGTGGACGAACGGCGAAATGCACCCGATTCACCGCGAGATCACCGTGAGATTTGATCAGCACATATCAATGTGACTGTAGCGACGGAAAGCAAGCTCTTACGGATGGAATTTAGACACTTGGTGACGGGGGCTCTTCCCCAGGAAGGAACCCTGTTCTATTGTCCAAAACCTCGAGTTGGCGCCGCCGCCCTGGGCTCTCTGACTCTCCGACTCCCTGACTCTCCGACTCTCCCAGGCCGGGCCGCAAATGGCATCATCGTGAGAGGCCCATTTTTGCCTTGCGCCTGGCTGCAAGGCCCTCGGCATGCAGGCAGCATTTTTCCTTGCAGCAGGTCCCCAAGACGGAACGGAACCCTCGACCAGGTCCACCAAAGAGGCATGCCGCGCTTCTGTATGTATTTTTCGATTTCACGTCATAAATCAAACCCAAGCTGCGCCCGGATTGGCAAATATCCGGGTGCACAGTTTCTGCGTGTCTCAGACAGAACACCAACCAACCGTCTATGCAGACCCGGCTTGTGGGTAGCTTTTCTTTTCTATCAGTCAGTCAGTGTCGGTGATTCAGACAGACATCAGACCGGAGGGTCTCCTTTCGACCTTGTCGCAAGACGACGAGTCCCCCTTTGGGCTTAGCATGTCCGATACCCTGGTCCTCCGGCCCCCCCTCCTGGTTGGGTTTAGTCATCTCAAGCGAGGAAAAGCGCGCGAAGGAGATTTTTGGTGCCTGCCTGGTGGTCACTGGTGCGTCTGTGTGATGCCCCTCGATGGGGTCGCCGCGCATCGCTTTGGGAAAGCTTGGGGGTTGTTGCAAACTTCTCTGCTATGCTCTCGCAGACTCGCAGTGCCGCCAGACCCCTACATCATACATGTCCGCCAGGACGGCGTCTCCAGGAGGAGGAGGCCCAGCCGAGATCGTCAACTGGTCGCATTGAAGCCGTCCAGATGGAGCCGTGGAGCACACACACGCCCTTCTGGACCACGCCCTTCTGGACCACGCCCAGAAAAACCTTCACGACACACATGCCGCCTTGTCATGCCATGCCCCTTATGGCGAATGCGATACCGAATGAGCCCACCAGGCCCGAAAGCCATGCCGCCCACAACGGGGTGGCATCAAGGTCTGGCTGCTGGCGGATACGTACACCCTCCCGACAAAGCATGTGCATACCATACATATGTACGCTTACTGGTGGGATGGATGGCATCCACCCCTTCTGCCCTACCGCCTTGTTCAGAGGGAAAGCTACAGTTCCGACTTTGTGCAGGTAGATGATCCCCGTTGACTGTGGGCGCCGGTGTGGGTATTCGTTTGCGATACATATTGTCTATATGTACTTTCAAAGCCCCCAACCGCCGCATCATCAACGCTGTCAGCCTTCTTTGTTCATCAAGCCAGCAGCTCGTTGACCTAGTCGAAAGGTCAATTGTTGATGGAATTTTCCACGAAATCACACATCTTTTGCACGGCTTCTGCTGATAGCCGTCGACATAAATACCCCGTTGAGACGTATGTCAGGAACACATTGCAGCATACCTCCTCTCACTACCTGTTTAACAACCTCTTGGTTCAGAACAGTGAATCAACATTTGTCCCAGCCCGAACAGACAAGCGCAACCGAGAGGCCCCGTGAAACAAGGTCACCGTGCCCCCTCGTCGCTCTGTGAGCGCGTGTGTGAGCGTGTGGTAAAACCGGCTGCTCCAAGCGTAAGTACTTGTATGGTGTCGACGGTGAACTCGGTTTGGGAATCTCACACTCGAGTAGGGCCTTGGACCAGCCAAGCTCACCAAAACGATTCTTGCGGCAGAACTGGTCATACCGATCTCCCATACGACGAACGATGGCCTCGATGGCTGAGCGGTCTTATACCGGTCTGTTCTCACAACAGCAACGTCACGACGATTTCAACAGCTATCCCGACCCGCCTCAAAACCCCTTTGCTTCCGCGTCCCCCATGGACCTGAGCGTGACATACCCAGCCACCACTTCAGTCGGATTTGTTGAGCCTTCGCTATGTCCCGAGACGCCGAGCTACATCCTCACTGGGCATACATCCCCCGTCGTCTATGCCGACGATATTGACATGAGACTACCCTCGTCTGGGCTTTCTGCAACCTCTGTCCCCTCTGCGCCCTCGTCAACAGCCGGTTCGCCGCAATCACATCACGGCCGGCTAGGTCTCTCGGATTGGAACAACAGCAGCAGCAGCAGCAACACAACGAGCCTGCATCCCAACATCGTGGGGAGCGACTACATTCATGGGTCAGATTATTTCCCTACTGTCGGCATGGAGGACTTCACCAGCTTCGACTTTGGCGTACAACCGAAAAACTTTGTTGGTAAGTCGAGCGCAAATGACTTTTGTTCCCCTCTTGCGCGTTGAGGAGTTGTCCCGCTCGACTACCTGGCACGCCAGTGCGTGTGTATGGAAGCACACTGTGATTTCGGGCATTGATTGCACCTATTTCTCTTGCACCGTCCCGCCGTCGTCTTTGTTGTGACATCATGTCCATAATGGCCGGGCTTGAACGTTTCCCAAGAAATCAGGGGGGCCCCGCAGTTCAGCTGCCGTCTTGCAAGCCATCTTGATACCCAAAGACAGTCGCGTGGCGGGTTTGGCCGATGCAGGTGGTTCGATGCGACGTTGTCGTCGACTGGTCGGCCAATAGATGGCCATCCCCAGCTCGCAGCCAGATTGAGTGAGCACTGCGGCCGGGCACTTTTGCGAGATGCAGCGCGCGCCGCGCCCCGCCACTGGGCCGCCAGTGCTGGGCG
>SRQA01000084.1:0-41776 GCA_018360365.1 Claviceps citrina | reverse complement strand
AGCTTGCAAAAGCTTCCAATTGCGTTAAAGAAGAGTGCCTTTGAAGGTTATAGAAGACTCACTACCCTCTATAACCCTACAAGGTCCCCTACTTTCAATAGTTATAATAGCTATTGCTAACTAGCAGCGCTGCCACTAGCTATAAGAGTAAATTATAAAGAATATTAATAAATAATAACACTCCTTTAAGAGCCTCTTTTTTATGCTTACATAATAAAGCCAGAACTCCTTTATTAATAACCCGCTTTTTTTCGAGCTCCTGCCTATAATATATATAATAATTTCGCCCCTTGCACTTATACTATTTAATTATACTGCCTTAAGATAGCTTACGTTTGCCCTTAAGACTTAGCTAGCTAACGCTAGGTTTAACCTGTTAGATACTTTAAGTATTAAAACTATAAAATAGTGTATGCTACTATTAGTACCTACTATCTTAAAGGGAAGTTCTTTCGCCTGTCTAAAGCTAGCTATATACAAAAACCACTTAATTAGCTATATAGAACGCAGCCTGTTCTCTTTATGTAAAGGTTTGCATAGCCTAAGTAACAACTAGAGTATATATAGGCAACAAACACTATAGCATAACTTAAGGACCTTTGCCCTGTGAATAGGCAGCTAAATATTAAAGATTAGGAAAATTACAAGACAAAGGCGTTTAAGTTTATTAAGACATTAGGAAGGCCTTAGGGCACTTAGTGCTAGCTTAACTAGTTTAACTGTCTAGCTATAGGAAAAATTATAGCATAAGGCTTAGAGCATATTATTGTAATATATGATTTTAACTTTACTATTAGGAAGGATGTTATAAGCCGCAAATAACTAGCCTAGAAGATAGGGCCTTGTGCCTTCTAAATTCTGCAAGAAACTAATATAGTTATTAATATTAAATATAGTATTAGCTATAACCCTACACGCCTCCACGAGGAGATAGGCGGCTAGCGCCTAGTAGCTGGATTTATTTATATAATATCCTATTAGACCGCGTTTGTTTTTAATAGATCTTACAGAGCGTTCTACTATTTTAACTCCTTGAAAACTAGCTATTAAGAAAGGTTCCTTAAGGCGCTAAAAGGGTGGCACTAAATTATAACATTACTTAACTATCCCTATAGGATTTAGGGTCTTTGTGTTCCTGCCTGTAACTAATAAGGCAGCTAGGAATATGGCTATGCTGTAATTTCCTTTTTGCTTTAGATAATCTAGTGTTAAGTTAGTCACAGACTAATTAATCTTGTGTTGCTACAGGGAGCTAGAGGGCTTTATGATCTAGAGTATATTAGGGATAATATGTCATGAATAGGTCAGGGATATCAGAGTGAGAGATCAAGGAAGTCACGGCTTATTCGAAGGTATATAGTAATAGGTAACGGTCTTAATTCTTGCCCCCTTCCATCTAATCTAGTTAGAGGTCTGTGCCTATATAATTACAAGTGTTACATGCCTCTAGTCCTTGCTACAAGTCTAGCGGTTATACCTTGCTATAAGTCTAGCGCTTATACGCGGCGAATAACCTTGTTATATAACGCAAACCTAACAAAGGCTTGCTTATGTAAATAGATCCTGTTAGCCTAAGGCAACCTTATGGCTTTCTAGTCCTAATAGGGTGACCCTCTCTGCTTGTGACTGTCTTAGTTGCAGAAGGTTCCCTTTGTATTGCCTAATTTAAATATTACAAACTAATCTTAAAAATTTCTAATACTTCTAATCTACGTATGTCCTTTGTAATACCTACGATATTACTGCTTCCCTACTTCTAATTCCTATAAACCTTTTTCCCCCTTATTTCTTAATCTTATTACTATATGCTAGCTTTCTCTTAAAGAATTCTTTAATTATATTCCTAAGGGACTTGTAGATTTGTAAAGTTATAGCAATGTATTTATGTATTCTTTAAGTTATTATACCCTTCCTATTTAATAAGGTACTTTTATTAGTTTCCCTAATGCTTATAGGTAATAATTCCTTTTATAATATATAAAGAATCTTCTCTTACAAGGAGAGGTACTTACTATATTACTTCTAGTACGCTCTCTAAATCTCCCTTATATAATTTTAAGTTTAAAATATAAAAGATATTATAAAGTCTTATGCCTTTTAGGAGCTTTATATAGTAAGCTAACCTATAATTTCTAATTAACTTAATGATTTTATAGGGTCCTAGGTACTTTGCTATAAGCTTCTTACTTAGTTACTATAGATTAATATTTTTTATAGACAAAAGAATATAATCTCCTATGTTAAATTTTATTAGTGTTCTCTTTTAATTATAATACTTAGCTTGTATAGCTTGTATATGTTATAGGAGCTTCTGTGTCTCTTTGTGTTTGCGTTATAGCTTCGCTTTATGTAACTTAGCTTGTTTATTTATTATAGTAGTTATTCTCTTTGTATGTAACAGGCCTCTAGGTGTAAAACCTTAAAGCGCCTTAGCAAGGGATTTGTAGAGAGAGCTATAGTAGCTTGTATTGTATGTGAATTACGCTATTAGTAAAAGGTTAACCTAATTAGTCTGTTTAGCGCTAGCAAAGGCTTGTAGATAATGCTTAAGTAATTAGTTTATTTGTTTAGTCTAACTATCTGTTTAAGGATGGAATATAGTGCTTAGTTAACGCTTAGTTGTAATATTATAGCAGAAGGTTTGCTAGAAAGAGCTTGTAAAAGTTGTTTTGTAGTTAGTTATAATGCCTTCTAGAATACTATAATCTTTAAAGACTAAATTAATAAAAAGCGTAGCTAAACTATTACTGCTTAATTGCTTTAACGTTAGCACATAAATAGCATACTTTATAAATTAGTTAACTATTATAAGGATAGCGTTATATATTTTAGATCCTAATCCCTTTACTAGTGAAAGTCCTGTAATAAAGTCTATTAATAGCTCTTAGAAGGGTTAGTCTAGTATAGGGAGCGTAGCAAGTTCGCTATAAGGTTAATGCTGCCTTAGCTTTAATACTTAACAATTAAAATAAGTGCAAACGTGTTCTTTAATATCTTTTCTTATGCGCGGCTAGTAATATTAGTTAGTAATTTAATAGAGTGTTTTGCTAACTCCCTAATGCCCCACGGCTTTATTATTATAAATAAGCATTAAGATCTCTTTACAGAGACCTAATAGAATATATATATAGTCTCTAAAAAAGAGTGTTCTATTTTTATTAATTAACTAACCTAAAGGGCCAGAGGTATCCCCTAAGCTTCTAACTAGAGGGTTAGAGACAGCCTCTTTACTATAACCTTAAGGGCTAGAGGCTTCCTTTTAATCTTTTCTTATTTTATTATCTAGAGGGTTAGAGACTTCCCCTATATTTTAAGCTTAAGGGCTATAGGCATTCTCTAAGCTTTAAATAAGCTACTTAGTTCGTAAGACAAAGGCATCCCCTCGCTGCGCCTAGCTTAATTTATTATATATAGCTGCTTTTAGAGGTTTTATAGCATTAGCTTTATGCTATATAAGACGCTAACTAAGGAAGCAGAGTCTAGCTGCGAGAGCGCTGCTATATTAACTTGTTATTAGCATAAGGCTATTAAGCGGGATTAGTATTTATAACTCTAATAACATCTTAAACTATTCTAAAGAGCTACTTATAAGTGTTACTCTCTTAGTGGTTATACTATATACTTGCTCTTTAAGGGCTATAGTATCCTCTAAGCATTTTAGAGAGCTGCTTATAAGCATTACTCTCTTAGTAGTTATACTATGTACTTGCTCTTTAAGGGCTATAGTATCCTCTAAGCATTATAGGCTAAAGACTACACTAATAGCGACTATTTCTTTCTTAGTTAGAGGTAGTTTAAAGCTTAATTACTTTGACTTTACACTAATAAACTTAGACAAAAAATATAAAGCTTAAGAAGCTCCTATGTCTTTAATGCTAGTATTATAGTCTAACCTGCGAGACAAAGGGTCTGCAGGGTTCTTAACCCCTAGCTTATATTTAATTGTAAAGTTATATAAATTAAGTTTATTAAGGGCTTGTACTTGCCTGCTAGTAAGCTTAGGCTTTGACGCGAGATACTTGTGATTAAGATAATCTGTGATAACCTAAATAGGTTAGGTACTATAGGCTACATAATATCTCTAATTCTTAAAGGCTTCCTAAATTGCTAGTAGCTTAGCATTAGGAGTTAAATAGTATACTTTAGTACTTAGTAGCTTCCTTAACGTGTACGCGACAGGATGCTATTAGTCTTCTTGCTTCTGTGAAAGAATTACGCTAATTACAAAGCATAATATATTAGTCTCTATTCTTAATAGCATGGCTGGATTAAAATATACTAGAACAGGTGCTGTGACAAAGCTTTGCTTAAGCGTCTTAAACGCCTTGTGCTTATGGGGACCTAATATAAGTAGCCCTGTTATATTATTCCTTATTAAATTAGTAAGGGGAGCTATAATCTTGCTATATTTGTGAATAAAATGATAGTAGAAGCTAGTGAACCTAAGAAATAATTGCATGTTTTTAACGCTGTGAGGTTCTAGCTAATTTACTACTGCTTTAACTCGCTCTAGCTCTATAGCAATTCCTTTTGTTAATACTATATAGCTAAGAAAGTTAACCTTTGTAGTTAAGAATTTACACTTCTTAAGGTTAGCATAGAGCTTCTTTGAACGTAGCCTTTCTAAGACTTAGTAAATATGCTGCTTGTGCTTTACTAGATTACTACTATAAATTAGAATGTTATTAAGGTAGATAATATAAATTAAATTAATAAGCCCTAAGAGGGTGTTGTTAATAAATTCTTAGAAAGTAGCTAGGGCGTTAACAAGCCTAAAAGGCATTACAAGATATTTGTAGTAACTATATTTGTTGGATGAGCACAGGTAAAAGATACCTGTGGGTTACGCGTAACCATAGGTAAAAGGTGTGTACACATAAGGGGGTTCTATTTAGTTGTATCTTCTAAGAGGAAGCTATCTAAGGGGTCTGTTGTGTGCCTCCTTTTATACGTGTTAAACTCTGCGTGCCCCCACATTCACGTGGTGGTTTGTGGTGCGGCCAATCACATTGCGTGCATCCTCGCTTAGCCGGGCAGAGCCGTAGGCTAAGCCGAGGGTGCTGAGGTTGACCTGTAATGTGTGTAATGATTCTAACACTGGGAATTCTCTCTTTTTATTGTGAAAATTATTACAATTACACATAACGGAAGGGAGCTGCTTAAGATATATAAATCTTAAGCATAGCGGCTGCGGCTAGTAGATTTAGATGCAGAGATCTCAAGCGGTGTAGCAGCAGCGGCGAAAAATCCTAGTCCTCTGGCTCTTCTGTGGTAATAACATAGGAAAGGTTAAAGGGTTATATATGTGAAGACAAGACAAAAAGAGAAGGAAAAAAGAGTGTGTTTTCCGGCATTATAAGATCAAATAATATCCTGCATATCAGATTAATCCTGTGGTTGCAGCGTGCGCCGAACCTAGCCTTCGAGCCGAATTGTGACTTTGTTGTTATTAATAAGAGCCTTAAGTATATAATTTAGTGATAACTTTGTTATTGTGTTAGCTGGGTTGTCCTTCCTAAGGATCCATTGGATCTTAAAGATCTCACGGCGCTTGTACAATTGCCTTAGGGCTATAATATTAATTATAAGGCGTTTCTCTTTCGTGGTGCTAAGCTTAATAAGGCACTCGTAGAGGGAATAAGAGTTAGTGTAGAGGATAAGAGGGATATTAGGCAAAGAGAGCTGGGTTGTGATTATATTCAGGGTTATGCTAATTACGTAAGCCATATTAACGCCTTAAACCATGCTGTAGAGCTTAGAAGCTAGTGCGCTTCAAACAACGCGCTTGCACTTTGTAGAGCTATACGTGATGATATTGCCTTTGAACGTGAACTCTGTGTTGTTATTGTGAAGGGAGCTTTCGTTGCCAATTGCGATAACGTACCCGATCTGTGAGCTGTGATTATGGTTGTTTGCGAAGGAGCTATTAACAAAGACAAAGAGCTTTAAAGTCATGAGATTAAGTGGTATGTAGGTTAATCCTTGGTTTGCGTGCTGCATTTGCTACTTAATCCTCTTGTTAAGGGCCTTGATGTTATTAGCATTAGGTTGTTGTTTTTAGGCGGCAGCAGACAAGTTAAATGAAGCTTTAGGTTAGCATATTGTCGCGATATACGCTCCGTAGGCTCTTTGCTCTATGTATTCCTTCTAGGCAGTCTCCGAAGAGGGGTTAATTAGCTTGAGTTTAGAGGCTTGACCTTTCTGCTATAGATATATTGTAGAATCCGTTAAGAGCGTCAGCTTGTAACCATTGAAGAGGAGTGTGTTGTTTGGCGTGAGCTTCTCTTTAGGCTTTGCGGTAAAATTAGCCTTAATTAATTGATCTTCCTCACGGTTAGAGAAAGGCTGGTCGCTAAGGATGAGGGTGTTATCTGTCTGCATGCCTACAACACTAAAAGCGTTATTGGAAGTGGTAATAAGCATGCAGGGATTGTACGAAGAGGTTGTTATGCTAAGCTTCTCACGGTGGTGCGTAAAGTACGTTACCCACCAATGTATGCTAGCTTCCGCAATGCCGTAGAGGGGTCTGATCACCACCATAATTATGCCTTAGGGATACTGGTCTTTAATTTCTCTAGGGAGGTGCGCTAGTATTGTGCGATTAAGGGTGGTGTTTGACTGCATGTATGCCTGGGTGATATTACGAATCCACATATAAATGTCTCTCTTGCTAAGCGAAGGGGCGAGGGCTATAATGAGCCTCTGGCTTGCGCGTTAGATCGTCGGGGATTGCGTTAAGATGGTCTCCTTGCCAGCATTGTTGTGGCCTTGGATCACAAGGTGGGATTTCTTGTACGGTTTGTTAGTGCCTTTGCCCTTAATCTCTCTTATAAGGCGGCTCTTGAAGATGCGTTTCGCGCTGTGTTTACGTGGGTTAAAGGGTTTAAAGCGAAAGATATTATGGGCTAGCAGAGCCTTAATTTCCTTGCGGTTAGAGAGCTTAAAAGGCTTGCCTAGGGTTGTGATCTTTCCTTGTTAGCGCAGATTATTTGCTAGAGCTGCGTCTGCCTCTTCTTTGGCAGAGAGGAAGGCTATAATGCCTTTGTACGTGAGGAATGCCTCGAAGAACGCAATCTCCGTGAAGTCTCTGTCAATTAGAGGGGTCTTTCGTGGACGTCCGTGGCTTCTCTTTACCTGAGGGGTTACAATCTCTTGTGAGCCTTCCGTAGCTTCGTTCTGCTCTAGCATTGTAGTGGGTGCTGGGTCTGTGGTCAATTAGACCTCTTCGTTAAGGAATCTGATCTTGCGAGGCCTTCCGCGGCCTCTCTTCGCAGGAGGGCTGCTGCTAGTGTTGGTTAGTATGGCGCGGTTGGCGCCTTCATTAGTACTGTTAGCGCAAGCGGCGATGTTATTATTATTGTAAGCCTCCGGGTCCACGAGATTAAGTGGTTTAACGATTTGGAGGGCTTCTTCCTTAAGGGATGTATTGCGAAGGAAGGGCTTAATAGATGTGACGCTGAATTGGGCTAGGCCGTGAGGCATTTCCACTGTGTATGTCTCTCCTTTAGTGGACAAGAGCTTGAAGGGTCCTTGCCAGCCATCTTTCTTACGCCAGACCCGAACGTCTGATTGCAATGGGAGATAATGGGTTAGAAAGGTTACGGGTCTATTGCGGAGGGCGAGGGCGTCTTGCACTTGACGCTTTGCCGTGGCCTTGCGGGCATTAAATGTGGCCTTGCGGATGGCTTTAGCGCGTTGCATAACGGAAAAGGAAGGTGGCGAGTTGTGTGATAGGCGCGGGTACGCGCCGAACACGAGGAGGGTTGGCACAAGGCTGTCAGGGCCTGCAGAATTGTTCACAGCCTTCACAGCCATTTGAAGTATCTTATTAGGCGGCAAGTGGGTTCCTAATTCGCCTTTGAGGATGTTATAGGCTCTTCGGAGCGGGCCGTGATATCTCTTAACCTTGCCAATGCTATTGTGGGATTCGACAGTGACTTCGTTAACGTTAATAGCTAGGGATTAGGCGTATTAACGGAATTCCGCTAATGCGAAGTTCTTTCCGGCATCGTAAGATATCTAATCTAGCGGGCCGAGATATAAATCGATCTAGCAAGATCAAATAGTATCCCAGACATCCTTTGCGGTCTGCTTCTTTGGATCTAAGAAGCGCGCGGCTTGGAAGGCAGTCGCAGCGTTAACAACGTAAAGGACCGGCTTGCTATTAATGTGGAGGATATCCACGAAGATCTTGTAGTTGAAGTTGCGGTCCTCTTGCAGCGTGAACTTGAACCTGCCTGGTCCCTTCTCCTTAAGTTGACATTGCTCACAGAATCTCGTGAGTTTTGCAAGGAGGCGAGGGTTAAATTCCTCATTAGCCTGGTTTAAGATCTTTAACAGGCAAGCTACAGAGGGGTGGCCAAATTAGCGGTGAAGCTAACGGAGCTCTTTCTCCGTAAGGTAGAAGGCAACCGCCGGCTTGGGCTTCAGATGCCACCACAGGTAACCCTATTATTAGGTTACGGGGACCTCTTTAGTCCTTTGGATTAGCATGTTCTGTAGATTATCTAGCCTTACGCCTATCTAGTCCATATCTGTGATATAGTACAAGAAGGGAGTGTTAGTGGGCAGAACGTGAAAGTTAATATCTCCGAGCATAGTTAGCACGCAAAGGACGCCTTTAGAGAGGGCTTTCCCTGCTCCAAAGCTAATCTCGTGTTGTTAAGCCTTATTAATCCGCAACTACGGTATTAGGCGCCGTAGAGCCTTAACCTAGGGCATCCTGGCCGTTAAGACCCCTGAGGCACTAGTATCCGGCAGGATGCCACGGAAAATCTCGCTAGAATAGCGTAATTCCGCTATATAATTAGCAGTGATTATGTCATTAGTAACGTTAGCAGCAACGTCAACGTAGGGATCTCTCTGAGAGAGAGCGTGGCATGAAGCTTTGTGACGAAGGAATTCGATGATTTCCGTGCCTTCGGGCACTTTAGAAGATAATGTGGAGGTCTTAAGGGCATGGGTAAGGAATTGTGACATTGCGGGGGCATTGTTATTAGAGGTATTAGGGTTAGGCTGTCTCTGAGGGGTCGGGGAGGACTGGGTGGCGGTGGCAGCTATCATGACTTCAGTCTTGTAGATTGCGTTACGAATCTCTTCTAAGTCAAGGCTATTGAGGTCAGAATTATGTGATTCTTTGACGTTAAGAAGGAATTGCTGCTACTTTCGGTCTGTGGGCTTGTTACGATGCATTAGGAGACGGTTCTAATTGGATCTGGCGTTTTGATGCTCTTGAGAGGAATGCTTCGTAGACCAGCATCCTTCTTTGCCGTAAATGTAGTATCGCAGGGTCTTTCTTCGTTACATGCCTTGTGGAGTGCGGCTACGGCTCTGGCTAAACTTGCGGTTAACATAGAAAGCGGGTGACAATTGCGGAGTCTCGTATCTTGGAGTCTTGTTGTGCTGAAGGAATCTGCTGTGTTCGAGGCGTTTATCCTTCTTAGCGATCCTAATAGATTTCCGGATCTTAGCGGTGAGGTCTTTGTACGTTAAGTAGCCATCGTAGACAGCACGGCTACATTTAGGGACGTTATTAACAGCGGTAAGGAGGGTGTTCTGCATCTCTGTATTATTAACATAGCTTCCTTAAAGTCCGTGGTAGATCTTAAGGATCTGGTTGGCAAGGAGGTTAAGAGCCTTAGTTATGCTCTTCTTAGGGTTCTTAGTCATCACCTTGTGAAGTGTGATGGTCCTAAGGTCTGTCTAGTAAACTTAGCCTGCATTCTAGGTTTTAAAGCGTTCTCTAACGGATTATACTATTTCGTTAAAGGTCATCCCTAGGCCTTGGATGTAGTCCTTGTAATGCATGGCTGCGTTGCCCTTGAGCATCACAGGGAAGGCCTTATGGAAAGCATCCTCAGGGATATTAAGTTAGTTGCAAAGGGCGAGGAATGTGCTGTATTTGTCATGAAAGAAGTCATAGAGGTCTCCGCTGTACTTATTGTCATTAGAGTAGACCTTGTAGAGGTCCACAATCTTTTTCGTGATTGCTGCCGACGAATCAATTAATCTTGCGGGCTCCTCGTATGTTCCTCTAGAGGGTCTCTGCATCTCTAGAGGTAGAAGCAATGCTTTAGAGGGATTAGAGGGCATTAGGGTAGATTGTGAAGCTTACGGGTATTCTTGCTCAGAGTCTCTTGTGGCTGTTGTAGGGGGCAGGGAGGGAATCTTTCCAAGAGAGCGTAAGACCTCTCGCACGGTTTCTCGTGTAGGAGAGTCAAGGCGGCTTTAAGTTATCTCTGCGGGGGGTGGGTGGCTTCTGCCTCTTTCTTCTGTTAACAATCGAGTGGTTCGAGAGGTTCGTGAGGTTGTGGTCTCTTCCGCTCCGGGGGGTCGAGGCATTAAGGGGGCTAGGGCTATTGTCTTAAGTTTCTGGGCAATTAGGCTTCTATTGTTTATGAAGTAGATGCCCCTTCTTTCTAGGAAGATTTGGAGGGCTCCCACAAGGGGTGCTGGGAGTTTCTTGTAGGTGTTTTCTAACCATTAGCTGAATTCGCTAACGAATTCCAGCCAGAGGGCCTCGCCGCGGATATCTTCCACTTCTGCGTTGTAGATGAATTAAGCAATTCTGCCGGCGATTTCCTCTTCTGAGCAGAGGGCAGGGATTGGGCGATTGGTCTTCCAAACGTGCTAATTGGGGTCAATAATATCTTT
Organism: Claviceps citrina; assembly: GCA_018360365.1. Lineage (NCBI taxonomy): Eukaryota > Fungi > Ascomycota > Sordariomycetes > Hypocreales > Clavicipitaceae > Claviceps > Claviceps citrina. The sequence goes on along the minus strand of SRQA01000084.1, from coordinate 31,123 downwards.
GAAGCGTTCCATGGCTTGGGGGAGGTTAGGGATACTTCCTACCGTGGAGTTGTTGTCATCGGAGTCCGTTATCTTGACTAATTGATTAATTAGTCTATTATCAGACGGAGGGGTCTTCTGTGGTTGTTCTTCTAAAGAGGAAGAGCATAGCGGTTGGCGAGGGTACAAAACAGCTATCTTTTAGGCGGGCTTAAAGGATTGAGCTGACCCGTGATAACGGAATTACTTGAGTACAAAGCGGCTATCTTGTAGACGAACTTAGTGGATAAGCTGGTCCGTGATAACGGAATTGCCTTAGCATAAGATAGTTATCTTGTAGGCGGACCTAAAGAATTAGGCTAACCCGTGATAACAGAATTGGCTTTCCTGTGGCGATCTTTGCTAATCTGTGGTCCTGCAACCACTAATTAGTGTTAGATAAGCACAGGTAAAAGATACCTGTGGGTTACGCGTAACTGTAGGTAAAAGGTGTGTACATATAAGGGGGTTTTATTTAGTTATATCTTCTAAGAGGAAGCTATCTAAGGGGTCCGTTGTGTGCCTCCTTTTATACGTGTTAAACTCTGCGTGCCCTCACATTTACGTGGTGGTTTGTGGTGCGGCCAATCACATTACGTGCATCCTCGCTTAGCCGGGCGGAGCCGCAGGCTAAGCCGAGGGTGCCGAGGTTGACCCGTAATGTGTGCGATGATTCCGACAATATTAATAACAGAAGGTAGTCTTTCACTTATTTCCTTCGCTAATATAAAGCTAATTGTACGCGTCTTTTAAGTCGAACTTTATATAAACCTTAGCTCCCTTTAATCTGTTAAGGATCTCTAAGATTAGTAGTATAGGGGCCTGATTCTTTTGTGTAATTTTATTAAGGCCTTTATAATCTATACACAAGCGTAATTTGCCTTCCTTTTTCGGAACAAAGAGAATTAGGGCGCTAGCGGGACTGATTAAATAACATATCTAGCCTCTCTCCTACGCTATTATAAGGTACTTGCGGAGCTCTTCTAGCTCCCTTTCTATAAGGTTATATATTAGACCCTACAGGGGTCTTTAGTCTCCTTTAATTTTAATTAAATGCATGCAACCTTCTAAGGAGGGCAACAAAGCTGCTTTTTTAAGGTTAAACATGTCTGTAAAATCTGTATAACACTTAGGCAGCTTCTTTGTGGGTGTCTTGCTGCTTAGTTTCTTCTTAGGTGTACTTAGGTCTTTAGGGTCTATTCCTTTTAAGAAGCTAGCGCTAAGCACTAGTATTATAAATAACTCTTTTATCTCTTTACGTAGTCGCTTTATTAATATAATAACTTTAACGTGTTATCTCGCAATAGGGAAAATCTACTCTTGTGTGTACTATAATAACACATATAGATCTTTATTTCTAAACTAATCTATTCCTAGAAGAAGGTCTTCCAAAGTCTTAGCTATATAGCAGCTTATATAATAGATTTTTTCGCAACCTATGCTATTAAATACTTTACAGAGTATATTAAGTATGCCACGGTGTTCTAGCAGTATATTTGCTAATTCTATTAGCAAATTACTCCTTCTTACCTTTTTCTAATCTATCTCTATTAGTAACTTAGGATAAATAATAAAATAAGTAGCACTAGTATTAGCTAGCGCTAACTTTGCTATAACCTAGTGGTTTCCTAGCCTTAGGGATGCTTTAATACAAAATCTTATATTAGTCCCTAAAGCTAGGGCGCTTTCCTAGGCATAAGGCTTTTTCTCCTTTATATTAGGTCTAGTAGTGTTTAGATAGGTCGCTAGATTAAAGCAGTTACTTCTATGCGTGGCAGCAGTGTAGCTGCTTTTCTTATAAATACTATAGTTAGGTTCTAGGCAATTTAGTCTTATATAGCCCTTTTTTTTATACTTATAATATATAGCCTCCTTTTCCTAGCTTTACTGCGAAGTACTTAGTTAGTTACTACTCTTTCCTTTTAGGTTTAGTAAAGTTTCTCTCTCTAAAGAGTCTGCCTAAGTTTTCCTCTTATTATACCTAGAAGAATTATTATAGTTACCTCTATTACTATTAGATTTGTAATAGGAGATGTATTTACTAATAAGTTTATGCTAATCTGCTGCTTATGCGCTACTAATTAGATATGTCTTTAAGCTATAGTTAAGGCCTGTTCGAAAAAGGCCTATCTTATTTTTTATATTTAATTAAGAAGGGAGTTTAGCGTAGGTTTATTCTTATTTTTTAAGGAATCTTTTAAAGTTAGTATAATCCGCTTGTTTAAAGCTAATAAGCTTTAACCACATGCTAAGGGAACGGCTCTCTTGATTATCTAGGCCTCCTTTAAGCTAGTTATAAAAGTCGGTTTATAAGAGGGGATTTTTAATGTAATTCTTGCGAATTTTTTCTCCTATAGCCTAATGTCGCTTTGCAGTACTAGTAAGGCAGGTGCTAGCATACAGGACCTTTATAAAGTTAGTAGCAAATTAATAAGGATTTATTATAAATTATGCTTTATAGTTACTAATAAAAGTCTTTAATTAGAGGGCATTCTGGCTACTATAAGAAGGCTGCTTAAGAGGAGCTTATGCAAAGGTCTGCTGCGGATAATACATAGTGGGTGTAATAGGAGCTATAGATACATTCTCCTCTAGTAATTCTCTATTATTAATATTATGTATAAGTTCTTAGAGTTTTTAAAGTTACTGCTTCTTTCTTACTTAATTAACACGCTCTTAGAGCACTAAGATTTTAGCATTATAATTGTTACTAATAGGGGTGTCTTCTATAGCTACTATAGGCTCTTGCTAACTAAAGGGTGTAATAGGTTGTGGTAGTAATCCGGATGTAATGCTAGCTCTAGGCATAGCTGTAGGTCTTTGCGTAGATTTAGTGCCTTCTCTAGCGACTTTGCTGCTATTGCGCGTTAAGTTACGAGTCTAAACTATAACAACTTTCTTAATCTAATAGTCTAATATAAACAGAAGAATTAAAATTATTATAAATAGGTTAGGGATATTAGAGTAAGAGATTAAGGAAGTCACGGCTTATTTAAAGGTATATAATAATAGGTAACGGTCTTAATTCTTGCCCCCTTCTATCTAATCTAGTTAGAGGTCTATGCCTATATAATTATAAGTATTATATGCCTCTAGTCCTTGCCACAAGTCTAGCGGTTATACCTTGCCACAAGTCTAGCGCTTATACACGGCGAATAACCTTATTATATGACGCGAACCTAACAGAGGCTTGCTCGTGCAAATGGATCCTGTTGGCCTAAGGCAACCTCGTGGCTTTCTGGTCCTGACATAATACCCTAGGGAAGCCTTATAACAGCTTAGACGGCTTCTACTGCTACCTCTATAATTAGTGCTTTGTAGATAAGGTTCTAGAAGGAGATAAAAAGACTAGAGAAATAGATATAACCCTCTACGTCCTACAGAGCATTATAGCCTATAAGATCGCGCTCTAACTAGTCCCTAACCATAATAATTTGCGTTAGCAGTTTTTTTATAATATTAAGCACTTAGTAGGAGGCTATAGCTGCATGCCGCGAACGCAAGAACACCTTTAAACATTTAGTAAAGGGCTCCCTTAGCTACTAAGGCTTACACCTTAGGGAGAGCGCCTAACAAATAAAAGGCGGTTAATTAAATACATGGCTAACAACTAGCGCTAGCTTATATAATAGTAGGATAACCCCTAAATGCCTAAAATTAGGATTATTAGTGAGCTAGTTATATAGAATGTTGCCCTGCAAGCGGAAATTACTAACTAGGAGCAGACTTTGTATAAAGAATTAAGTCTAATCCTAACTATTAAGGATTATATAATTTCCTTTAGCAAAGCATTAGCAAGCCTTAAGCAGCTTAGATTACTATCTAATATAGAAAATACACTTATTAAGGAATCACCCCTGCCTCTAACTCTAACGCTAGCTTAACATAGCAAAGCTTAGTAAAGCATGCTATCTAATATTCTTTCCAAAGCACTATCTAATCCTAAGATACTAGGTAGGATTATAAAAATACTAGCTAAGATGCGTTAATCTTATGAGAGTCTAGTACTAAGCTAAGATAGGTCTTTTTGTAATAATCCCTAGCCTTATACTACTTAATTTTATAGGGAGCAGACTAGGACTAGCGGCCAGCCCTACAAGAGGTATTGCAAAGCTACTATTACTCTAGAATAGGATAGAGGGATTAGAGCTATAGGCGCTCACATTATAGTGGATATTATTAGGCTTTTTAAAAGGGAAAAGGTATTACTAAGGCCTAATATTATGCGAGAGCCTTAGAATAGGACTTTGCTATTTATTATACCTCCTAGACTAGTTAATCTAAGGGCCTAGGACATAATTAAGGCTAAGTGTAGCTAAGTAGACTAGGAACAGCTAAATTAAAGAGACTAAGCTAATACGCGCGCTAGGAGGGCTTGCTACTGCAAGTAGCGTAATAACTAAGGATTGTCTAAGGAGCTAGAGACGCCGCGGAAGCGGCAATCTACCTCTTCTCTTTAATAGCCATAGACCCTAAGGGTTACGTAGCTAACCACGCTAAAGACCCTAAAGTTATCTTAAGAGTTGCATGGTTTGGGTTTATTGTGATCAGGGCGCTAGAATTAAATAGTTATGTTACTAGTCAACGCTTTTTCTGTTTTTTTTTCGCGTCTAGGGAGGATTGTGTGGGGAGTGACGTAACCCTTGTAGTTATTAAGGATAAAGGCCTTAGGGGGTTATAGGTTATAGCTAGGAAGAAGGATTAATTAGTTTATATAGTATAAAGGCCAGCGTGCCTCTAGTAGTTAGGTAGCACTATTATTAACCTTTTTGCCTTGCTTTTAGCCCTCTTACCCGCGTGCGCGCGGCCACGTTATAATAATCTAACTTAGCCTCGCAATACTAATTAATCTAGGGACCGCGATCCTAACGGTATAGGTCTCTTTACATTATTAACTTGTATAACTAATTAAGTTATTATAACCTTGCGTATAGACCGCCGTGGTGACGAGCCATACGTCGCCTTGACCTCTATCCAGCGCAACACAGTAGTCTTACTATATATAGTCTCCGAGTTTGCTTTTAATAATGCTATACGCACGTTAGAGGGGAGCGTAATATCTTTTAACCTTTCTAATGCTATTATAAGCTTTCACAGGGACCTTATTAACTTTAATTACTAACCCTTAGGTGTATTAACAAAATTTAGCTAATACAAAGTTCTTTCTAGTATTGTAAATAATCTATTTAGGCGGTCTAAGATAACTATTAATCTAACAAGCTCTAATAGTGTCCTAAACATCTCTAGTAGTCTGCTTCCTTAGTTTAAGAAAATAAGTAGCTTAGAAAGCTATAGCAAAATTTATAATATAAAGGACTAGCTTGCTATTAATTTAGAGGATATTAATAATAATCTTGTAATTAAACTTATAGTTATCTTTTAAAGTAAACTTAAATTAGCTAGGGCTCTTGCTATAAAGTTAACACTGCTTGCAGAAACTAGTGATTTTTTGCAGGATCTTTAGGTTAAATTCCTTACTAGCTTTGTGGAGAACCTTTTATAGTTTTCTAATTAAAGGGTAACTAAAACGTTAATAAAGCTACTAAAGTTATGTTTTTATAAGAAAAAAGGCAACCACTATAGTTAGCTTAAGATCCTACTATAGATAACCCTATTATTAGGTTATAGGGATCTTTTTTATGCCCTAAATTAGCAGGTTCCTTAGGTTATTAAGCTTTATATTTATATAGTTTATATTAGTAATTAAGAATAAGAAGGGTGTTGCTATTAGCAGCATATAGAATTTAATCTCTCTAAGCACTATAGGAACCTTTAAAGAACCTAGTAATAATGCTTTTCTAGCGCTAAAGGCAACATTATGTTAACTTGCGAATTAGTTAATTTATAGTAAGGGAAATAGGCATAAAAGGGCTTAGGCTTAAGCAATGCTAACTATAAAAACTCCCGCAGCGCTAGTGTTAGGAAGGATGCCTCTAAAGGTCTCTTCTAAATAGCGTGCTTTAGCAAGGAAAACATTATTAGACTAAGGCTCTTTATAGGGATTACTATAGTAAAGGGCGTGTTTAAATAACTAGTTTTAAAGTATCTTAAGCACCTTGCTGCTATTAGGGATTTTTGTTAAGAGTATTAACCTTTGTAATGCTATAGTAAGGAATTATAAAGGACCCGCAGGAGGATTAGAGTAGTTATCCTTTTTAGTCTTATCTAATAAAGCTATTATTGCCTTAGTCTTAAGGATTAATTACTTAAGGTTATTAGGATTACTATTATTATTATCCTTGCCCTTAACATAAGCAAGGAATTACTACTACTTCTGCTCTATTAGCCTACTGCGATAGAATTTAGATTAATTCTAACGCCTTTATAATACCTTACGTTCTTTAGCGGAGTACTTTGTGGACTAGTACCCTTACTTCTTGTAAATAAAGCAGCGGCCCTTTTAATAGATAGAGGGCCCGCGTTATTGCTATTAGAAGTTATAATTCTTCCTGTAGTAATAATTAGTGTAAAACGCGGCATCTAAGTTAACTTTAGCCTCTTTTTAATAGAACACACTACGCTTAGTAGCGTTTCTTTTAGCTTGCTTTACTCTAATACTTTTCTAGAGCTTTAATATTAGGTCCTTATATGTAGAGGGGCTATGTGAGGTGCGGCCCCACAAGACAGGCCACGCCGGATTGCCCGGCGACGTCACGGAGAATCCCCGGCTAATGCCTAGGGCTTGCGCACGCGGCTAGCATATTTAGTGACGCGTGCGCGCACTATTCTTGCTTAGTAAGCTTAAGTCCTTTTATAATATAATATATACCTTTTTGCTACTACCTAGCCACAATGTCTCTTATAATTCTTAAGCTTTAACCCCGGCTACCTAGTAGCAAAAATAGCATTTATAATAAGATCTACGACTAAATTAGGGAATAATACATATCTAGCACCTCCTAAAACGCTACCTCTAGTATTACATAATAGCTTTAGCCTTACTCTAATAGAGTTATTTGCAGGCTAAGACCTTAAGACCACTAAGCAGGCTATTTATAAGCAAATTACCTAGCTTAAGATTCTTAGATAACTCTAGGAATAGGAAAAGGAATTACTTTAGTAACTTAGCATATACAAAAACCTGCCTAAACACTAATAATACTATAATAATTCCTCTAATAGTAAAAGAGGAGAAGTTAAAGTTAGGAATATTACGGAGCTTACTTACCTTACTAACCTGTAGAAATATAAAATCTAGATTAATAACCTAAACCATGCTTTTAATAGAGCGAAACGCAAGTATTAACATAACTACTAGAAAATCCTTTTTGCCCTTAGTAATATAGACTAAGTCTATAGGGCAAGATAGGACTAATTTATTAGCGAAAAGACTATAGAGGAGCAGGACTACTTTACTAATAACTAGGGTAGCTTTTAGGAGTAGACTCTTACACTACTCTAAGATTCTGTAAATTATAATGCCTAAATTGCCTTATAGCTTAAGAAAGCGTACTAATAAGACTAGTAGAGCCCTATAGACTTTAGTATTTACCTTAATTCCCTAGAGAATTACCTTAAAAAAGCAAGCAAAAAGTCCTAGGCTCTTACCTTCTTTGCAAAACTACAGCCTAAACTACAGAACTATATAAATCTACACACTTTTATTACTAGCAAGACGCGTGAGGAAGTTATAATAATTACATAATAATTCTAGGAGGCAATGCTATCTTTTAAGAACAAGCAAAAAGCTACTAATTCCTAGGATTATAACTAGCAAAAGGGATAATAATAAAACTACTAATCAAAATACCTATAATAGCAAGCCTCTAACAAAAGCCCTGCTATAGAGCCTAATAAGAATAAGGTTTGTAATAAGCTAGATTAACTAGATAACCGCCGCTGCTATAATTACGGTAATAATAGCTATATTACTTGCTACTATAATAAGCTAGCGAAAGACTAGGAAAACTACTAGTGGTAGAGGTAGATGCCCTAACCTCTGCTGCTAATACCTAGATACCTATAGGATATAGATTTTGTGTTCTAGTATTTATAAAGGGGCGAAACACTACTAAAATGTTTGTAGACCTAGATAGTTGCTCTAATATTAATATTATAAGCATTAAGTTTACGTAATAACACTAACTAAAAAAAGCCTAAGTAATAGCCCCTCTCCTTAAGGCTATAGGGAATCTTATAATACCTTAATATAGGGTGTATTATGTGCTACTTACCCTAAAAGACTTAAGGGGTTAAGAGAGAGACCTTACTATTAACTATATTACTATTAATAGGGACCTAAAACCTAAGGGAAGTCCTATATTAATTAGAATACATACCCTTATAAAGGAACAAGTATACTTGTTTTTATATAATTAAGAGTAGTAGTTTAAGCTTAGTTAAGATAAGTTAAAGATTTTAACCCCCTATTATTTTGCTAAGAAATCGCGATAAGAAGCAGTAGTATTTGCTATAGAATCCCTTAATAGCTTTATTTCTCTTAGAGATAAAGAAGTTACTAATACCTTTAGTAGCGCTAATACTATCCTAGACAAACTCCGGGAGTTTTAGGATATATTTGCCTCTAATAAGGCCGGACTACTACTATCTTAAAAGAAAATAAACTATACTATTAACCTTCTCCTAGACACTACGCCTCTATATAGCCTTATATACCCCCTCTTATAAGCGGAACTTAAGGAGCTCTAGGACTATATCTAAGATAACCTAGCAAAAGGGCGTATAAAACCCTTAAAAAGCCCTGTAGGCGTGCTAATCCTCTTTGTCCTAAAGAAAGATAAAATACTCTAACTTTGCGTAGACTACTAGGGAATTAATAAGATTATACTTAAGAATTACTACGCTTTACCCCTTATTTTAGAGATCCTTAACCGCTGCTAGGGTGTAAAATACTTTTCTAAAATTAATATTAAAGATACCTACTACTAGATTTAAATAAAAGCTAGCTATAAGTAGAAGACTGCTTTCTAAACCTGCTATAAACACTTTAAATACCTTATTATGCTATTTAGCCTTACTAATGCCCTAGCTACGTTCTAAAATTATATTTACTAAGCTCTTTATAGACTAATAGACACTATTTGTATAGTGTATCTAGATAATATTCTTATTTTCTCTAAAACCTAAGAAGCATACATAAAACATATTAAATAGGTCCTTAAACGCATAAGAGAGGCAAAGCTATACGCAAAACCTTCTAAGTATACCTTTTACTAAGACTTAGTAGAATTCCTAGGATTTATCCTATTAACTACTAGCATTTTAATAGACCCTAAAAGGGTTAAGACCGTATAAGATTAGTAAGAGCTAAAGAGCTTTTAGAATGTATAAGTATTCCTTAAATTCTATAATTTTTACTAACGCTTTATACACTAATACTCTAGCATTACGGCACCTTTAAACGCACTTATAAAGGGCAGCTAAAATAGCATACAAAAGGGCACCTTCTGATTTAGACTAGCCAAAAAGACGGCGTTTACATAGCTAAAAGCTGCCTTCTAGAAGGCCCCTCTCCTTTATTATTATAACCCTAACAAGCAGGTCTAGATTAAAATAGACGCTTTAGTCTTTGCAATAGCTAGTATTATCTCATAGCTAGATAATAATAGGTAATACTACCCTATGGCATTCTAGTTAAGGAAGTTTATAGATATAGAAAGAAATTATAGTACTACTAACTAAGAGCTCTTTATAATAGTTAAGTTATTTAAACACTAGCGATACTATATTAAAGGGGTGAAGAATTTAGTTAAAGTCCTATTAGACTACTATAACCTTTAGACTTTTATAAGGCTGCTAAAGCTAAATAGCAGGCAAGCATAATAGTGTATGTTTCTATTACCTTTTGACTTTATTATTAAATATAAACTAGGTAAAAGTAACCTTACTAACGCACTATTAAGATAGCTAGATTATAATAGTAAAATACTAACAAATTTAGGGCTACTGCCTAACTTATAAAAGAAGTTTTTATTTGCCCTAAGTAGTAGGGAGGCTAATAAGCCTAGAGAGATATATCCTATAAAAGAAGCAGAAGGGGTTATAATACCTAAGAGAAGATATAGTAAGACGCCTTTAGGAGAGGAAAATACTCTAGTTATAGGGGATTAGTAGCAATATAGTAAGATGCCTTTAGGAGAGGAAAATACTCTAGTCCACAATCTTAGGGTTTAGACAAGCAAGGTAGCTACTAGGACGCTAGTAAAGTATAAGCTAGTAGCTAATAAATTTGCGGCTAAAGTAGGATGTGTTTTTAGCGTTAAATCACACAAAATCTAGGCAGCTATTACGTTACTAGATTTATATAACTATACTATAGATAGGTTACTAGCTTAGCTACTAAAGATAGCTTAGGACTATAACTAGAACCTCTAGATAAGTAGCTAGGCCTAAGAGGCAGCAAAAGGGAGGGGAAATGCTAGGATATAGAGACGTAATATATATAGCCTCCTAATATATAATAACTAGGTAGCAGTACCTTAAGACCCTATCTTACAGGTAGAGCTTCTGTGGCTATACTATAATAATCCCTTAGCTAGTTACTTTAGTGTTAACTAAACGATTAAATTACTATAATATAATTTCTACTAGCCTAGCTTACAGAAGGCAGTAGCGGACTATGTGTCTAGTTATGCTAAATGTTAGCGTGTTATAGCAAGATAGCATAAGCTATATAGGAAGCTTAAATTACTTCTAATACTAAGGTAACTATAGGTTAAAGTGTTAATAGACTTTATTATAGGATTGCCACAGGCATTTTACTACAAGCAAGAAACTAACTTAATCCTAGTAATTATAGACTAATTTACTAAGTATTCTGTATTCCTTTCTGTTACTACTATAATTAATACTACTAAGCTAGCAAAGACCTTCTACACAGAGATTAAATTAAAATTTAGCGCGCTAGAGGGCATTATGTTAGACAGAGGATTAGTATTTATAAGCAAATTCTAGTCTAAGCTATGTTTCTACTCTAAGATAAAACAGAGGCTTTCTATAGCTTTTTACCCGCAAACTAATGGTTAAATAGAATAAATAAACTAGGTCCTTAAACATTACCTTTATTGCTTTATTAGAGAGAACTAATTAGTATAGCTAAAGCTACTGCTATAGGCGTAATTTGCTTGCAATAATATAGTTAATTAATTAATAAGCCTTGCTCCCTACTATATACTTATAGGGTATTATCCTAAATTTTGCCTTAGTCTTAGGGACAAGACTACTAGGGGAGAGGTGCTAGAGGCAGAGGCCTAAGTAATAAAGCTATAGGAAGTACGCAAATAACTTTAAAAGATATAGTAAAGAGCTAGCAAATCCTAAGCGAAATACTATAACAAATAATACACGCTACTACTAGTATTTAAGCATAGGGACCTTGTACTATTATTAGCCTAGAATATTAAGGTAAAGGAAGCGAAACGCAAGCTAACCTCTAGATTTTTAGGACCCTTCTATGTTATTTAGGCAATTAGGAAGCAAGTATATAAACTAGCACTACTAGAAAAGTATAGCTGCCTGTATAATATATTTTATATTAGCTTGCTTAAGCTATGGAATTGCCGTAAAGATAGTATAAATATGTAAGCGAATATGCTAGACCTTAAAGAAGAAGATAAATACTACTAAGTTAAAGAAATTAAAGGATAGAAGATAGTTAAAGGAGAGACCTATTACCTAGTAAAGTAAAAGGGATAGCTAAGCAAATATAATTAATAGGTCCTAGACAAGGACGTGAACGCACTATGGCTAATAGTAGTATATAGAAAAAAGACATAGTTACTAACGAAAAGGGGATGATAAGCTCCCGAAAAACACCGGCTATTATTTAGCATGCTATTTACATATTAAAAAAAAAAAAACAAAAACAAATTAATTAAGACCCTAGAACCACCCCTAAAAAACAAAAGAAATACCCCCTATACTATAGGGATATCTACTAGAAAAGTCCTTATTATAACACTAGTAGTAGGACTAGCAAACTTATTGCGGTCTTCTTCCTTATTAAGTAACCCCCTAACTAAGGCGAAAAACCACTAAATAGCGATCGCCTAGGGGAGATACCCTAGGTCCTTAGGATGTAAATATAACTTTATCTAGGCCTTTTAGACTATAAGGGCGTTATTATAGTTAGCCTAAGGGGGCATATTTATTAGTAAAAAACAAGGTAAATAAAGGCAATTATATTATAGGATACTTATAATTCTAGGTAATAGCGCTAGACTATATATTACAGTAGCAAGACGCTATTATAAGATAATATACTAGTAATACGCTATAAAGGCGGCCTGTAGAAATGTTAGAAAATAGAGAGCAAATAATAGGCAAGAAGCCACATACCTAACACCCCTTTGCTGCCCTAGTTAGCCTAAAAGTAATATAGTAAGCTATATTAGCGTGGATAAAACTATATAGTAAGTTAAGTAAGCTATAAGTAACCCTAAGGTAAAAGTTATTAGAATATAAGAATAAGATTAAGGGAGTAATAGCAGTAGTAGTATAGGCAGTAGTAGTATAGGTATAGCAGCGGATAGCTAGTAAGGGGGCAGTGATTTTCTTCTTCTCCTCCTCCTTATTATTACTAGTAGTATTATTTTTATTATTATTATTATCCTCCTTCTCCTTAGCAGGAGAAGCACGCTTAGCTAGTAGGGACCTAGTCTAGCCTAAAAGCTTTACTAAATTAGTAAAGTTACTAGTAAGGGTTAGGTAATACTAAGGATAAGAGTTAGCAAAAGCATAGAGAACTATAGCATAAAGAATATATACTATCTTATATATATTACTATAATCCTTGCACTAAACGCAGCGCTTAAATACCTTATTATAGCTAGATAAGGTTAAATTTATAGTAAACTCACACTTAATTATTAGAACTACTAGCTTAGTACTATAATAGCCCTTAAGTTTATTAAGTTTAGTATAAGTATAATATATATAAGCGTATTCTTTTAAGAGCAAAGCTATAATATTAGTAGTAATTAACTAGCAAATTAGTAGGAAGTTTAGATAGGAGCGTAAGTGTAAATATAGAAAAGGAAATAGTGTTATAGAAAAGTAATAGTTATAAGACAGAATAAGCAGTGAAAGAGGGCAGACTTTATACTTATATATTATATGCTAGGTAATCTAACGTATTATTATTATTATTATTATTTGTTATAACGCTATGGGATAGCAACTAGCAAGGAGGTGTTAGATAGCTAGTAAGGCTATTTAGGAGCCTAGCCTAAAAGTAAGGGGGTAATTGTAAGGTGCGGCCCTACAAGACAGGCTACGCTAGATTGCCTAGTAACATCACGGAGAATCCCTAGCTAATGCCTAGGGCTTGCGCACGCGGCTAGCATATCTAGCAACGCGTGCGCGCATTATTCTTGCTTAGCAAGCTTAAGTCCTTTTATAATACGATATACACCTTTTCGCTACTGCCTAGCCACGACGTCTCTCACAGGCTATTATAGGCTGCAAGGCTATATTTAGGGATATTATTAATAGCAGTAAGAAGCGTGTTTTATATATTAATCTTATTATTCACGTAGCCTTTAGTCCTATAATAAAGAGAGATAATCTTATTAAAGAGGAGGTTAAGGGCCTTAAGCATACTCTTTTTAGGGTTTTCTCTTATTACCTTACATAGCATAATTATGCGGAGGTTATTATAATAAAGCTAAGTAGTGTTAATAGTTTTAAAGCGGTCTTTAATAAATTTAACTATTTAGGTAAAAGTTATGCCTTTACTAAGGAAAAAGTCTTTATAATATATTAAAGCTTTTCCTTTAAGTATTATAGGAAATGCCTTATAAAAGAGGGACTCTAGGAGGTTAATTTGCTTACAAAGGGCTTAGAAAGTCTTTAGCTTATTATTAAAGAAGTTATATATCTCTCCACTATACTTTTCCTTATTAGAGTAAATCTTATAAAGGTCTATAATCTTTTATAATACTATTACTAGGTCTAATTCTAGTAGGGAGTAAAGTAAAGGATAAAAACGCTTATAAGATCTCTAATAATTAAGGTTATTATTAGGTGCGGCGGTATATTACTACTATCCTTATTAAGAAACATTTCCCTTAGGCCTTTATTATAATAGCAAATCCTATATCTAAGCTGCTTTAATGCCTAGGTCTAGAACTAACCCTTAGGGCTATTATTAAGTAGGCTTATAAGATCTCCTATTAAAGTTAGGAAGGCCTAGGGGAGCTAACTATTACGTTAGCTCTTGCCCTAAGCCTTAGGGAGGCCTATAAGGTGCCGCTCCTATTATATATAAATGTCTTTGCTAATTTACTATACTAACTATAGCAGAAGGTTAGTCTAGTTTATAGAAGCTCCTAGTAGGAGCAGGAGGAGTAAGAGAAATGTTACTTAGTCCTTACTAAGGGTTAAGTTAGCTCCTCTAGTAGTAGTAATCTTCTAGGTTTTATAAGAGCTTGCGGTTGCCTATAGGGTTATAACCTATTATAGGATTTAATACCACTAGCTAGTATTATAGGAATTTAGGGAGCCTAATCTTATAGGGTGTTTAGGGGGGTCCTTTATAACCCTACTAATTCCTAGGTTATACTATAGGGAAGGTAGTTAAAGCAAACAGAGGAAGAGGGGAATTCCTTATAAGGTAAAGATATAAATAATTTTTTAGTGCTACTCTTTGCTATGTTTAGGAAGGTAATTCCTAAAGCTATTAATATAGGGTGCTATAGTAAGAGGAAGGATAGTTACTATGCTTGCTTACTAGTAAATATAATCTTAATTATAAGGGATGTAATAACTCTCTATTAGAATCCCTTAGTCTAGTCTTAGCTTATATTACTATTATAAGCTTGCTAGTAATAGATAATTAGTCTAATAGGAAGTAAATATTACGTTTTTATAGGAAGTTATAAAAAACGCAAATAACTTTAGTGTTCCTATGTTTAAAGGCTTCTTTAGTTCTTCCCCGCAGTGTATGGTACTGCCGCAGACGCAAGTGTTTTGCTCTCCGTCACCAATCACAGAAGATAATATATCAAATGGTTTCCTTCTCTTCCTTGCATTTTGGCATTTGACAATTTGCAGTTTGTCGAGACGGCGCGAAGGGGGCGTCCGTATGTGCTTCTGTTTTTGTGAAAAAAGAAAAAAAAAGGAAAGGGAAGTGTTGATATCAACGCAACGGGTCGGGTCAACGTGGACCCGGCGCATCCTGATTGGCCGCATCCGAGCTCGCCTCGGATGGGTGGCTAGTGCGCCGGTCACATGACCCACAACTTTGCGCGTCACGAAAACCACTAAAAGGCCTCCCACTTAGCCAGCTAGATAGTAATATTAACAACGTCAACCAGAATCCTAGTACTTCCTTTTGCGCGCGCATTACTTGTTATTTTCTTGTACCTTTGTTATTAATTTGCCTATGTACAAATCAACACTAATTAGTGGTAATTACACTATAGATTAGCTAGATTCACGCATCTTGCAGAACACTAGTTTCCGCTTATAGTAGCTAATTTTTCACAAAATTAGTAAAGTTAATCCTACTAAACAAAGGAAGTAATATAAAAGAGATAATTCCGTGATTATAAATAGATTTAATCTATCCCCTTTAGGGAAGCTCTTTAGGGTCTATTTACAGAGCTATTTTATGCTAAGAAAGGAAGCTTGCCACAGCACTATACCACTTGCTTTAATAGGTACGATTTTTCCTCTTTCTAGCCTTAAACGCCTGTTAGAGGAATTATTATATCTCTTATCTATTATAAAATTTATTAAGCCCTTAATTTAATTAAATCCATTAGTCTAGACTAATAACTACTATAGATTTCCACCCTTTCACCTGCCCTACTACCTACTTTACTATTTTTCTGTTAGATTTCTATTCTCTTTACTACTAAATATAACACACATCTATAGGTAAATAAAGCCCCTAATTTATTAATCTTAATAATAAGATCCTAGAGCTCCCTTAAATCCTATTAATATACAAAAGAGCAATTACAGTAGACTAGCATAAGCTTAACCTATTAGATTTTAATCTTAATAAGGCTATAAGTGCTAAAATATATAGCTAAATTGCTTTCTTTATTATAGAAGCTAAGACTAAAGACCTCTCTAGTAAGCTCCTTTAGCAGAAGCTTAGAAACTAATTTATAGACTAGACTAAAAACTACTTGAGCTGCATTTTGCAGAATTTCTGTTTGACCTTTTTCTTGAGTAGAGGGAGAAAAGGGGGTTGCTGTGAAAAAGAGAAGGAAACAAAGAAGGAAAACCAGAAAGGAAGGGAAGCGGGAATTATCGCGTCGAGAAAAAAACGCGTCGGGGCCCCTTTCTTTTGCTTTACAAGAAAACGGCAGCCGCCAGGAGGGCAGCCCCCCAAGCAGCGCCAGGGAAGCCCTTGATGCCGGCCGCCGCGGCGGTGGGAGTAGTGGTCGTCACGGCGGGGGCGCCAGGGGCAGATGTCTGCGACGCGGTGGGCACAGGCTCGGTGACGGGGACGGACTCGGTGCCGTAGGCCGAGGACGAGGCCGTGTCGGTCGGCTGGTCGGTCGGCTGGGGCGCCTCGGTGCTGGTGCTGGGGGCCACGGCGGATGAAGGGCCGGACTCGGTGGCGGAGCTGGTCGTCGCGGGGGCGGGCGGAGGAGCGGCCGCCGATGTCATGACGGAGACTTGGCACTGGGTGTTGATGACGACGGTGCAGTAGTTCATGGAGACGAGGAGGGCGCCTGGGATTTTCATTAGCGATTCTGTGAGTTTGAGGGGAAGATGATGATGCGACACGGGGAGAGGGTGCGGTGTGTTGTTGTGTTGGTGCCGACTTGCCGTCCGAGGTGGTGGTTCCGAGAGCCAGAGGCTGAAGTGCCTGGGTGGACTGGGCGTTGGCTATATTTCTTGATTAGTACATCACTTCCCCGTTAGACGAACCATGGCTTTCCGAAGAAAATGGAAGCAACTTACACAACACCTGGGCCAAGCCACCCGTCGCATGAGCGCTCAAAAGAGCAACAACACCAGTCAAGAGAGTCATCTTGGAGCCACTCATGATTTTCGAAAGTCCCGTCACGTTCCTTTTGTCCAAAGAAAGAATGTTGAGATGGAACTCCGAAAATGTGGTCTTGTTTATAAAACAAAAAGAGTCTGAAATCGACAATATGTCGAGTATGTTTGAGACGAAGTCGTCTTTTGTGTTGGGCCAAAAGAGGGGCCAAGATGAACAGAACAAGAGAACCTGTATCTTCAGTGTGAGTTTGAGGTGAAGGATGCCAACTTTTTTGATGAAGCAAAAGTGAGCTGGAAAAAAAGGGGGGGCGGGACGGGACGTGTTGGAGAGAGAGGAGAGTCACGTTTTTTCTTTGGCCTGTGGAAGGGGGTGGGTGGTGGCAGAAGAAGAAGCAAAGAGAAACATAAAGCACCGCTGAATTCCGCAGAAGGAGAGGCTGTGAGAAACCGTTTGACGAACCTGGTAGCTGACCCGTGCGGAGATCCAAGCCAAATTTGGAATATACGTGCGTTGCCCGAAGCGATGCTTCTTCTTGTGTCTTTGTGTGTGTGTGTGTGTTTCGTGCCGCAAGGGAGATCAAAAGTCAGGATGGGGAGGATTCGTCGTCCAAGGAAAGGGAGGAAAAGTGTGCGAGAAAAGCTCTCTCAGAAGTGGGAATCAATCGCTTTGCCCTTGCGGATTTATATGCACCGCCCGTTGGAATCGGTGATTGACGCGGAAAGGGATGGCAGGGGGGGGTGGAGGGGACGCGCTGAGCAAAACAAGAAGAGGAGCAGAAAAACAAAAGAAAAACAGGGAACGAGGATGGACCAGCTGCGTTTTTGTTTGCTGGCACTTGGAAGCGTGAATCACTGCGCCGGGTTGACAGCTGTCAGGAGAAGAAGGAGGACGAGGCGGACAGGCCCCCCTGCCGGCTGATAATACAAGACAGACGGACGTTGCTACATCTTTCTTCTTCTTCAGCATCGTCTTGTCAAGCGAGAGCGACGGGGTTGTTTCTCGCAGGGCGCTTTGGCATGGAGATGGACATGGATGGCACGGGATGGTCTTGATGCGGATAGCCGCAGCGGTTACACCTGCGGCCGTGACCGGTGTATAAGGATGAGGATGAGGATGAGGATGAGGATGAGGATGAGGATGAGGACGAGGATGGTGACGGGCATGGGCATGGCGCCAACCGATGCCTGCTCGAGCAGGGGCGGAGAAGGAAATGTACCGCCGGGACTGGTGAATAGAAAACGTCATTTGACTCATTTCATGCACTTGATGCCCGAGCACACCAAAGTCACTGCCGTGCCACGACAACCACCCCTGCGGCGCCATTCTGAGACACAGTCGGCTCATGACGCCAGGGCACCACAGGTCAGACACGGATGATGGAACCTGTATTGGATTGACTCCTCCCTGGGTGGATCCTTGACGAGTTCATGTCGCAGCATCGCCTGGCTGGGTTTTACGAAAACGAAATGGCCGGGCTTCATCTCCGGCCAAAACAAATCCAACTGCACCTGCGAGGCCATTGCTTGCCTAAGAACACGGCGCCCATGGCATCCATCCTAGCCACTGGAACTGGAAAGCACGCTCTTCAGCCCAGAATCTCGACGTGTTTGCTCGCGCCGTCGCCGTTTCGACTTCAATATGTTCCCCGGTTGGTGGCGATCGGATGGGCATGCGGGGCCTGACCCTGCATCCCGTTGCAGCGCAAGCCCTCCCGCGTACGCAAGACGGCTGGCACATTAGTGTCGCATGAAAAGCCAGCATATGCCCAAGTGTGTGAAAGTTTGTATGCATGTCCGTTGGAAGAGAGTTGAATCGTCGTGAATAAAACGGTAATATCCACCCACCCACACCCCTGGCGGTTCAGTCCCTCGGCGGGTCGGAAAGCGGGAGGCGGGCCGGCCACAGCCCATTCCACAGCCCATTTACTCGGCCGAAGTGAAGACGCAAGCAAGGGAACTGGCCGAGGGAAAGTATCGATTGTGCACTACCAAGACGGTCGGCATTTCGGTGATGGGCAAATATCATCAAAACCACCGGCGCTGCCTGCGGCGCAGCCGGGCCTTCCTCTTTACCGTGCAATTTCCATCATACGGTCTCGCATGATGGCCTCGGCAGCCACAGGATCAATGCGCTCTGCTGGCCCCAGTCTCATCATCTTCCCGACGAGATACATCAATTTTCCTTGGGGAAACTTTTTGTAATCCACAAACTCTTGCAGCACTTTGTCTTCGCCAGCCACGGCTTCCTCGGCAAGCTGGCGGTACTCCCCGTCTGAAATCTCACGAAACCATAAACTATTCGCCTCAATCGTCTCCGTCACACTACCTTCGAGTTCATCGAGATAGATGGACAAAAGAAGCTCCTTAGCCACCTTTCCCGTGATCTGCTTGCGGCTCAGATGGAAGAGCAATTGTGCTAGTTCGGAAACAGGGACCTGTGCGCATTCTCCATCATCTGTGAAGGACAGGTCTGCTGCAGCCAAGGGTCCCGCTTTGTAGGTTGTCAGTCGTCCGAGCTCATGGAGGATCCAGTTGGCAGTCATGGTGGCATAGCTCTTGAAGTTCGGTAGCATCGTATCTTGTTGGCCCGAATTTGCTGCTTGGTAATTGTTGCGAATGGCCGCCAACACGCGGTAATAGTACTGAGCACGGGCTCCGTTGTTTAATATGATGAGCGACAGGGCATCTTTTGGAGTCAGCCCGTGGTCGTTGATGAGGGCATCAAGCTCGATATCCGGCAGCACTGTCAACGAGCTTCGAAGATGCTCGACCAAATCATCTCCAACGATAAGGGGCGCGATGTCAGGATCAGGCATGTATCGGTAGTCGACTTCGCCTTCTTTGCCCCGAAGCCGGCGTGTTTCTTTTGATCCTAGAGACCATCCTCGCGTCTCGCCAGCAATCGTCCCGCCGGCTTCTAGTTCTCGAATTTGACGATCCCGTTCGGCAATAATAGCATCCTCGACAGCTTTGATGGTGCTGAGGTTTTTTATCTCAGTCCTCGTTCCCAGCGCTCGCGATGGGTCGTCCGTATTCCGAACAGACACATTCACATCTGCTCTAAGCCCCCCTGCTTCCATACCAGAAACGCATGCGTCGACAGTACTGAGAAGTAGCTGAACCTTGCGCACAAAGGCGGCAGCGGTACGCGGGTGGTGCATTTCCGGCTCCGTAATGATTTCGATGAGAGGCACCCCAACTCGGTTGAAGTCTAGCCAATGCACATTTCCCGGCTGGGCCAAAGTCTTCGCAGTGTCTTGTTCAAGCTGCATTTGTTTGATGCCCACAGTGACACTTTCCCCATCCTCGGCGGCGATGCCATCACGGGCCAGCAAAGTAACCTTACCGTTCTTTGCAAAAGGATCATAATACTGCGTGATTTGGTATCCGGAAGGTTGATCCCACCAAAAGTAATGTTTCCTGTCGAAGTGGCTAACGGGGTTGATCTCGCAGTTGAGGGCCAGCGCGGCTCTAAGAGCCGGTATCAGCGTCTCTTTCTGAAAGATCGGTTGGCTGCCTGGCATGGACACGTCAAACAATGCAACATGACTGTTCGGTTCGTCATTGAACGAAGTGATAGCGGGGGAGAAGAGCTTGCGACTTGTATTAAGCTGCGCATGGATCTCGATGCCGACGGTCAGCTCCCACCCGTCCACGGTCTGGGAATCGCTTTTTGACTTCTTCCTTCCCATTTGCTTGGCTATTTTCGCCTCTTCCTTCAGCTGTTTCCGCAGAGGCACTGTTGGTTCTACTGGCTTAGCTGCTGGCGTTGTAGATGGACTATGATATAGTGCGCGTAGCCGACTCGGTGATTGCAGAGCCACGCCGTTGCCTCCAAGACCCTGGCAACTGCTCAAGCAGCCTCGCCGGGAAAGTCTCCCTTCAAGGAGATATCTCCCTACCTCTCCAATCCGAGCTCGGCTCATTGCTGCGATAGAACAAGAGTCTGAGGAAGATGGTCGTTCAATGTTTCCGATACCGTGGATTGGCGTCTCTTGTAGCGGCTAAGTGTCTCCTGCCTGAAGCAGCGCGTGGGTGAGCGGTCGAAAGGTCTGGGAACGCTGCAGAAAGGACCAACGATCTCGGGGCTCTTTCCATGTGTGGGATTGAAGATGCAGCTATTGTGGGGCCAGACCATCCCACGAATTCCCACCCACCAACGCGACCCAGTCATCATCTACAATTCCTCCTCATTCACACCACTTCACTTCCCTTCCGACTCCCGCACGCAGACTCGATTTTCCTCCCCTCTGTCATCTGGTTGGGCTACATCTGATTGCGTCGAGTCGAGAACCCACCTCAGACTTTTGGCCCCAACATGATGCATGAGCAAAGCACGCAGCATGGCCAACGATTCCTACCAAAACACCCGTCCCCCACTTGAAGGGTTGGCCCATGCGTTATTCTCCTCCAACCACGATCATCATTGGTGAGCACTTAAAGTGAACGTGCGCGTCGGGCATCGTTGGGTATCTCCGGAAAGATATATGCCTTGGGCCTTGTCATGCCGGAGGGAACAGAGACGCCTATTCCCATTATTGTTGGGTTGTCTGATTGTTCATTGTGTCTAAGCCCAATGCCATGAACAATGAGGGCGATACTTGGTGTCTTGATAAAATCAAGCACATCAAGAACCAGGCACAGTCGTACTCCGTGTGAGACCGCAACAAAGAGCATGCGGCTGCGACTGCGTCTTCTGCCGCCATGGGGGCGTACATGGGCACCTTGATACGTTTCTGGTCCGTCAACACGTGTCATTGCCTCGTTATGCGTCACTTTCTGGCCAAAATGTAGCCTCCTTCGCCCAAGGAAACGCGCCCGCAGCCCCAGTAATATGTAGTGAGTAGATTTTAATGGTCATCAAGGTGTTCATTCTACAATTTGATGGCCTATGTTTGTAGGCATGTACTCCGTATTGCTGAACACACATGCAGGTCTTAGCGGTGCAACATCGAATTATCTTGCGGGCCTTCCTTCCCCTACCATTTCAGCTGGTTACCGGATGTTACCGTCGCCGTCGTCGCCGTCGTCGCCGTCGTCATTGCTCTTTGAACTCTTCTTTCTTTTTTTTTCCTTTCCTCTTACCCAACACCGGCTTCCTTACATGTGCACGGCACAAACCGCGAACAGAGCATAGCCTCCAAAAAGCTATCGACAAAATGACTGGCAAAAGTGATGATGGCAAGACCGCAGACAAGTCGGCCACCTCTTCCAATAGTGAGCATGGCGAGCACGACGAAGGTGCGTTTCTGACACCAGAACATGAAGCGGAAACCTCGTCAACAAAGCATGACGGCACCAAATCAGACGGGCCCCCAGAGCCTACCAAGGACGCCACAGCCCCTTGTGCCGAGGTCCAGACACCACCTCCCTTGGAGATTCTATCTCCTCGCCCGTCTCCTCATCTGGCTGGCAAAAAACTCTTTACAGCCGTCGTAGAAGACTGGGAGGAGGACGAAGAAGAAGAAGACGACTCTCACCATCATCCCGACTATACCCCACCTTCGTCATTCTGTGCTACCACATCTCCCTTGATCGAAGCTTCACTCAGTCCAGGTGTACAAGAAAAGACCGTCAAACCGGTCAAATCAGAGCCATACCTGCAAGACCACAGGGATGAGACACATCGACGGCAGGTCGAGCCCGCAGACATGCCTGTTCAACAAAGTGCCCAGCAGAACACATCGAGACGTCGACCGAGTGTTATGGACTATCTAGTCTCACATGGACCTGTCAAGTATCCAATGTCAACCTCGCGAGCAAGCAGCTCTACGTCCCGTAGAGTAGCTTCAGAGGGGCCAATCTGGCAAAACAACGACCGCCAATCGACACAATGGGGACAGTCGCACGTGCCTCCTGGCTACCAAGGGGAAGACAAGAAGCAACAGCTGGGATGGACCGCTCAACAACCTCCTTTCCGATCTGTTGACAAATCCTCGAATGTTCACGACGATCGTGGCTCAGAGGTATCACACAAAAGGGGCTTCGGTCAACCCTGGGAACAGAATGGGCCGCCTGCACCATCCTCAAACATCAGCGCATCAAACAATGAAAATCGCTCGGACACATACACAGGACAAGGATATCCTAGTCTTGCTAGCCGGCTGGACAACATGGCACCGAGCGGCTACCATCTCTTGGCGACGAAATTGTCTGGTGATTCCTGTGGCCAGACCATCTCACCGATCTATCGTCGATTTGATGCTCTGAATCACCGTCTATTATTGTACATGCAGGATGAAATTACTGATCTAGAACGCCAGCTTATCTCATTGGAGGCCAAGGATACAGTAAAGAGAAGCTATGCAGGTGGGGTCATACCTGCGTCCCAGCGTCAAGATCGCTGGATTGATAGCAGCTTAGCACACCAAAAGACTGAGATTCTCGGTCTCATTGGCTATAAATTAAGCCAATACAGTAAGCGGGTCCTGATATTTTATAAGTTCCTTATTGTGATTGAGTTTCAAAGCTGACGGTTCAA
This sequence comes from Claviceps citrina, assembly GCA_018360365.1. Classification (NCBI taxonomy): domain Eukaryota; kingdom Fungi; phylum Ascomycota; class Sordariomycetes; order Hypocreales; family Clavicipitaceae; genus Claviceps; species Claviceps citrina. Next base: position 7,701 of record SRQA01000084.1, on the reverse strand, counting down.
TAGACCATGTCCTTGCGTCATTTTGCAAAGTCCAAGATATTCCAGCACCAACCTGGCAAGATATCGACACGTACAAATCCTATCTTGCCACCAGCAAGCTGATTGTCGATGATGAAACACGGTTTCTAGACGCCTCTCACGACCTCATATCACTCAACACCCAGAACTTACCCGTAGACGATTTGAACACCACGGCCGACGGGCCGACGCCTATACCCAAGGCAGCCGAAGAAGAACAGTTCAACAGCTATTTCAAGGACAACGCCAGCTCACCCTCTTCACGGACTGATCCAGTCGTAACAGGCAAGCCGAACGATGCGCTGTTCGTGCGACTTGCTCTTTCAGGAAGCTGCATCGTGTTTGTGCCCATCATGATCTTTTCGATCATACCCAGCTTCGTAGGCCGCATGGCAATCGTCCTTCTCGTTACGCTCAGCGTCGGCATCATGGTCGATCAATCAGGTTTGCTGCCAGAGGTCGAACGGCAGAGGGCAGACTGGATCGCGTATTTTGGACTATACTGTGGCGCTATGGCTGTGGTCGCTGGGGCAATGAATTGACTGTTCGGACTTTGGCGTGACGATTGATCTTTTTTCTGCTTTTCTCTTGTTCGCATTTGGGGTTGGAGCTGCACCACATTAGGTCATATGGAAGATTGTGTGTAATGATGGAACAAGTGGCAACATAGTCGTGTTATCATCACGTGCAATTGAGTTGTTGCGGCCTTGTGAATAACTCCTCTTAGTTTCGTCGCGTTTGCACCAGCGAACATTGCTTGGCTTCATTTTCTACTATGGCGCCGCTCGAGAAGATATATCCGGGGCGAATGGTTTAGTGGTATAATACTCCCTTAGCATGTCTACCAGGTCTGGGAGTGGTCCAGGGTTCGATTCCCTGTTCGTCCATTTTGAGTACGGCCTTGACGGTCGTTCCATTTTCTTTTTGACTTTCTGTAAAAGTAGAAGCATCTTGTAGTAATTTGTCTAGCGTGAGAGCATCTCATTGGGCGAATGGTTTAGTGGTATAATACTCCCTTAGCATTGTGTGCACAATCTTGGGAGTGGTCCAGGGTTCGATTCCCTGTTCGTCCAAACTTGCGCATCCGTCCAGATGCGCAAGTTTTTTTTTGACAGTTTGTGGGACACGACTCAGCTCTTGCGAACCATTCAATTGCAAGTAATTTTTTGGTCTAATCCATTCATTACATTTTGGAACTTCAATACGTCCGCGACTTGAATGAACGCCTTTTATTAGCATTCGATGCATTATGAAAGGTGGAATGAGATGTTGTGGTTGTTTCCTCTACAATCGTAGTGAATGGGAATCTCCAGCAAGCCTTCTTGATGAAGGGTAAGTCGTATAGGGTAGTGGCATTTATTTCCGTTTCAACCTGCCCCCCACTATTGACTGACACTCACTTGGCGGGGCACACACGGCGCAGGCTCCAGGAATTTCCGAGAGACTCGGACATTGTGACTCAAGCAATCCCATCCCACCGCCAGAACAAGGGACCATCGCCTAGAGCAACCCGCTGCCGGCACCGCATAGTCTCTTGTCCATAGAAGGATACGGCCCTTTCCCAGCATGGCGTCGCAGACGAGCAGTCCCGCAGGGGGGGATCTCGCTCACCAGATCCTCCATGCGCTGGACCAGAAATCACCCCTCCTCTCCTCCGAAGCCTTCCCCACGACCGCCTCCACCGAGGTCAAGGGGGCCCTCGACAGACTTGCCTCGCGAGACATGATCAAATACGAGACCATAGATCGCGAGGAGGCTCTTCTGGAACCCGAGGGCGAGCAGATTGCCGCCAATGGCAGCCACGAGGCTCGCGTCTTTGAGGCTCTTCGTGTTGCCGTGGAGGGCTTGACCATTCAAGAGCTCGAGAAGGCTATTGGCGATAAGAATGTGGTCAAGATTGGCCAAGGCAGAGCCTTTAGGGAGAAATGGATCTCCAAAACCCAAGGTTAGCAAGGTTTTTCTCACACAATGTGTCTTGTCGATTTACAAATAGTCCTGTGAGGGTTGTGGGTGACTGACATGACTGATGGTCGCAGATGGTAAATTCAAGGCGGCCGTGAGTTAAAACACTGCCTGTACTCTCGAGGCATTGGTGCGGCCTGGAGGAGGAGGATGATGAGAAGGAGAAGGAGGGCTAACGTGGCATTCCCGTCAATAGAAAGAATCTGTTCGAGACACGACCAAAGAGCAGATGCAGACGATTCAGTCGACGCGAACGTATCCCGATGCCAAGACGCTGGCCGACTTGAAGAAGCGCAAGCTCGTCCGGACGCAAAAGATTATCAACTTCAAGATCGAGAAGGCTGAAAAGTTTGCCCTCAAGATCCCCGAGGTCGCTACCGACTTGACCGCCGATATGATTGCTAGCGGCTCATGGAAGACTGCCAACTTCAAAGGATACAACTTCAAGGCTCTGGGTGCCGATCAGCAGTCTGGAGCTTTGCATCCTCTGAGCAAGGTTCGATCTGAGTTGAGGCAGATCTTCTTTGAAATGGGCTTCCAGGAGATGCCTACAGACAAGTAGGTTTTCATGATGTGGTGTAGCTTTCCAGGACGTCCAGCCGATTGCTAATGTGGTATCAGGTTTGTCGAATCTGGCTTCTGGAACTTTGATTCGCTTTTTGTTCCGCAACAACATCCTGCCCGTGACATGCAAGATACTGTTCGTATTCTGATATCCGATTCGTCACAATCACGAACGAGACTGATACGATTTGCAGTTTTATGTCTCGGATCCTAAAGAGGCAGACTTGCCTAGAGCCGAAGATGCTAATGACAAGGGCGACTACAAGGCTTATTGGGACAACGTCAAGGAGGTCCACCAGGTATGATTCAAATGGAAGTAGAAAACACACTGGCATGGCAAAACGTCTAATTATCAGCTTAGGACGGCAAGTATGGATCGATAGGTTACCGATACCCTTGGTCTGGAGAGGAGACCCGAAAGCTGGTACTTCGAACGCACACGACTGCCATCAGTGCGAATATGCTGTACAAGTTGGCACAACAGAAGGGTCCTGATGGTCGCCCGCCTCCGGCTCGCTATTTTTCCATTGATCGCGTATTCCGCAACGAGACGGTAGACGCCACTCACCTGGCAGAATTCCACCAGGTTGAAGGTGTCATTGCCGATTATGACCTGACCTTGGGAGGTCTCATGGAGGTAAGATATCAGAGGATGCTGCGCAGCCAGGACTACGGGAACAATGTGACTAACATTTGTTGCAGTTTATGGATATTTTCTTCGGCAAGATGGGCATCACCGATCTGAAATACAAGTGTGCCTACAACCCTTGTGAGTGGGCCTTGAGACGACTTCATGTTGGCCGTGGCGACGTTGACTAACGTTGGCAAATAGACACAGAGCCTAGCATGGAGATTTTTTCTTACCGTAAGTTGCTGCCTGTTATATGCCGTAATCAAAGGACGAAGGTGGATAATCCTCGCTAATCCATGACAGACAAGGGCCTCGGAAAGCTGGTTGAGATCGGTAACAGCGGCATGTTCCGAGCCGAGATGCTAGAATCTATGGGTCTTCCGTAAGTCACGAGAAAAAGACGGTCTCTTTGTGTACAGAATCGAGGCTGACTGTCCATGTAGCAAGGATATGCGAGTCTTCGGCTGGGGTCTGTCCCTCGAACGACCCACCATGATCAAGTACGGCATTTCCAATATTCGCGAGTTGCTGGGCCATAAGGTCGATCTGAACTTTATGCGAAACAGTCCCGCAGTGCGTCTGGACAAGGAGTGAAGTGATGAGAGGGCGATGAATGATCAAGAAGAGGAAGAACAAGATCTAGCACGAGAACGAGAACGAGAAATGTGCTTTATTTGACAGAATCGGGAGGAAGACGTCGGTAGAATGAGACGATGTGTTGGGCAGAGTGCTGGTGTTGAATACCATGAGTTGTAGAGGCGATATGATGTTTTGAAGGAAGCTCGTGTTTCTCCCGTTGCCACCCACGTGAAAAAAAAAAAGGACAGGATGCACACCTTTTGGATGGTGATGGCCCCCAATTGTCACAGAGTTCAGGGTTCACCGATTGCGGCTCTGGGGGGCGGTCAGCCTTCAGGCACGCGACCAGGCAGACCTTGGGCCGGACCTTGGCAAATGTAGAGGCAGGTCCAAACGCCCGAGAATTCGCGTGAACCTTCCTTGGCCGATCTCGATTAGCACCCGTGCGTCATTCCAGAGCCAGCTCCCCGGCGAATAGGAGAGGAGCTTTGTCCCCCCCGCGATCAAGAAGGCCTTCTCATGTCGTTGTCATGACATCATACGCCCACGTTTCAGAAAAACTGACTTTCTTATAAATGCCCAGCCTCACTGCTATTTTGCATTGCCAATCCCGTCATCATACCTACGCCTCAGCGAATGATCATCATCTCTTCGTCGCTAAACGCGTGTCTCTCTTCCACACAATCGTTTCCCATCCTAGAACAACACGTGCGCAACAGAATACAATGTCTTTTCTCACCGAACGCGTCTTCCGAGCCGCCCTGCCCCTGAGCAGAGGTGTGGCCGTCACGGCACCCCGCGCGTTCAGCACGTCGCTGGCATTGAGGAAGACACCCACGGAGAGCGTCAAGGATGGGCTGAAGACTGTCGATCGAGCTGTGACGGATCACGTTGTTCTGCCTGGTCTTGAAGCCGCTGGTGCGTGTTTTTTTTCCAACCCGATTGCCTTTTCTTGTTGCTGGTTTAAGCCAGCCATCGAAGGGTTGCGGCGTCACTGACTTTGGTTAAAAAAAAAAACAGCTACTGTGGGAAGTAAAGTCAAAGAGGGGGCCGAAAAAGTCACAAAGGGAAACAAGGGCAAGGCCAAGGGCAAGGCCAAGGCCAAGGCCGAGGAACTGAAAGGTCAAGCGCAGGGCAAGGCCGAAAAGGTAAAGGGCCAGACCAAGGGTGCGGCTGCTGAGGTTGCGGGCAAGGCAAAGGGTGCGGCTGAGGAAGTGAAGAGCCGCGTGGACGAGTCTTTGTGATGTTCTTGTCGAGATACAAGTGTTGATCTCGCACGAAGGTTTGGTGATGTGAATGTACGACGTAAGCCTGTAAAAAATACACATGCATATCTTCCCGTGTGCTGCGGGGGGGTTAAGTGGCGATATGGATTCTCTGGATAAGCAGCTTTTTCGCCATGCATTGTCATGGCAGATCACGGAGAGAAGACGGGGGAAAAAAGAAGGCTGTCCGGAGGTGACAATAGGGTAGCCAGGATCATCGATCTGCAAGCGCCACGGTCCCGCTTTTCCTGGCGACGAAGATGACGAAACCACTTGCCCTTGACACCAGCAGGACGATTTATGTGATGAAAGCCATCTTTTTTGTGATTCAGACAATCCTCCGACCATGCCATTCAGAAACCCAGCCGCCGCCGTCTGCACATCAAGCACCGCTATACTTCAACTCGCATTGCCGTACACCGCTCCAGCACTCCCCAGCGGAACGACGCACAGCTCGGTATTATTGCCCGGCTTCTTCTGCTGCTCCTATCATGAGCCCAAACCCCGAGCCGGCAGAAGCAGAGTACGATGGCTTGCCACGCATCAATCATCATCCAAACCGTCCGAGCCGCCAGACATGACGCCGCCGTGGCCGCGGGCCGCCCACCCGACCCCCTACGAGGTCCTGGGCATCCCGCGAGGCGCACCCTACGCAAAGCGCCAATTCTACCAACTCGTCAAGCTCTACCACCCCGACACGCACGACCGGTCCCTCTCGGGATGCCCCTCGATACAGAAGCTCCCGCAGGCGACCCGGCTCGAGCGATACCGCCTCATAGTCGCGGCCAACGACCTGCTGAGCGACCCCCACAAGCGTCGCCTGTACGACCACCACGGCATCGGCTGGACCGACGACCGGCGGCCGCGCGATCTCGCCGACGCGGACCGGGCGTGGAGGGACCGGCCCGGGAACGCGTCCCGGAACGCGACCTGGGAGGACTGGGAGCGCTGGCGGCGCGAGAGGGATGGCAAGCCCGGCGACGGCGCGGGCGGGCAGACGTACATGAGCAACGGCGTGTTTGCCACGCTCGTGGTGTGCATGTGCATGGTCGGCGCGCTGGCACAGATGAGCCGCGCCGAGGCGGCGGGGGAGCACTACGTCGATCTGGTCCAGCAGAGGGACTGGGCCATCGGGCAGAAGATGCGGGAGAGCACGACGGCCGCGTCGGGCCGGAGCAGGGACGAGAGGGTGGACTGCTTCCTGCGCGAGAGGGAGAATCTGGCGTTTGATTTCCAGCCGGATCGGGGGGACGACGGCCGGGATGCGTCGCAGTCGAACCGGTCCGAGTAAGATGATGGGGGCAGGCAAGGTAAATACACGACTTGCAACTGCAAATGCAATTGCAATTGCTCCCAGGGGACTTGCTGAAATGGATGCGCCGCCCCCTGCCGTCCTGATGCTACGCGGCGGAGAAGTGTTGGGGGGGGGGTCATGGACTGACTCTATGGCAAGGTCAAGACCAACAGCCGGTTGCGCGACTTGGGGGACTTTTTCCTTTTTCCTTTTTCCTTTTTTCTTCATTTTTTATTCTTCCCAAGAAGAGCCATGGATTGAGCGGCAGGGCTGGCTTGGGACAAACGGACGTGGGTATTTCTTGTCCTGGATGGAAAGCAACATCGCACATCAGAGCACATTCGAATGCCATTTTTCTTTATTCCGTGAGAGAGAGCTGATATAGACTGTTGTTGCTGTTGCCGTTGCTGTTGTTGTGCGTGCACTCCCCGCCCGCACGCCTGGCAGTCCTTATGCCGAGGGTAGCCGCCCGACGTCACCCGGCGATTCGCTTCGCGCGTTGTGCTTCCCGCATCATCGCCATCGCCATCATCATCGCCATCGCCATCATGCTCGAATAAACACCAACCCAGTCCCCCTCCTCGCTCGCCAACAACCAGACGAACCCTCCCCGAGTGCAAAGAAAAACACCAAAACAATGCGCCCTCGCCTCCCGATCACCGCCCTGCTCCTCGTCCGCACCACCACCACCACCACCACCACCCGCCATCGCCTCTACTCAACCACCAGCACAACCACAACCAAAACCACCGCACACACAGCCGCCGCCCACGCAGAGCCCCTCATCCGAATCACCAACCTCCCCGCCCCGTCCACGGGGCACATCCGCGTCCTGGAGCTCAACCGGCCCAGGGCCCGCAACGCCATCTCGAGGGACCTCCTGGCGGCGCTGCGGGGCGAGGTCCACGCCGTGCGGGCGCAGTACGGGCCCGACGGCGAGGAAGTACAGGAGGAGGAGGAGGAGGAGGTTGGCGAGGGGCGGCAAGGGCGGCGAGGGGGCCTCGGTCCCACGCGGGCCGTGGTGCTTGCCAGCGCCGTGGACGCTTGTTTCTGCGCCGGGGCGGATTTGAAGGAGCGGAGGGGGTTTACGCAGGCTGAGTGAGATTTTTCCCGTCTCTCTCTCCCCCATGTTCATATATAATACACACACACACACACAAGCCCACCAGCTAACACACAAACAACCAAACACAGAACCTCGGAATTCCTCTCCACCCTCCGCGAAACGCTCACCTCGCTCGCCGACCTCCCCATCCCGACCATCTCGGCCATCTCGTCCGTCGCCCTGGGCGGGGGCCTCGAGCTCGCCCTCGCCACCCACTTCCGCGTGCTGTCGTCCAACGCGACGGTCGGCCTGCCCGAGACGCGGCTGGGCATCATCCCCGGCG
>SRQA01000839.1:0-15742 GCA_018360365.1 Claviceps citrina | reverse complement strand
CCCGGCGCCGCCCCCGCCCACGCCCATGATGCTCTCGCGCGTGGGCCGCCGCAGGCTCTGCTTGGCCACCATGTTGACCTCGTTCGGCAGCGCGACGATGACGTTCTTGTCGGACCCAAACTTGAAGTCGTCGGCCTTGACCTCGTCCTGGTAGCGCTTGATCTTGTAGGCGGGCTTGGTCCCGCGCAGCACCTTTCTCAGGTCCCACTCGATGATGTACGGCCCCGTGGCCGTGATGATGCTCCTCTCCTCGGCGCCCTCGCCCGTGTTGAACTTGGCCGGGGTCAGGGAGACGGGCTTGCCCGTCTCGTGGTGCACCTGCGCGACGTGCTCGGGCGTGAGGGCCAGGCGCCGCGGACGGGGCTTGGAGTCGGCGGCGAAGCCCTTCTGGAACCCGAGCTGGCCGTCGTTCTTGCCGCCCTTTTGCAGCGCGTCCACCAGCAGGATGTAGTTCTTGGTCGTGCCCAGGATCCAGCGGCCGTCGGCCGACACGTCCATGCCGATGATGGGGTCCCCCAGCGCCGGGAGCTGCGTCTTGGCGCGGATGCCCAGCCGGTCAAACAGCCGGATGTCGCCCTTGTTGCTCGCCACGGCGATGTACCCCTTCTCCGTCGTGGCCAGGGCCGAGAAGTCATTCTTGGAGGCGTACTGCTTCATGTCCGTGTCGACGAGCTTGTTGCCCGACAGGCGAGGGTCGATGCGGTACAGCGCGTTGCTGGACACTCCGAGGAACGTCTGCTCAGACGTCATCTGCGCAAACTTGTTTTCGGGCGCAAAGGTGACGACGGGGATATCGTCGTGCACCTTCCACTCGTCCACCACCTTGCCGTATTCAATGTCCATGCGGTACAGTTTGTTGGCGTCGACGCCATTTTGCATAATGAGATCGCGGTCTTCGCTGTGCAGCATCACCTTTTTGGGGCTCATCAGCTTGCCGCTCGGTGTGGTGACCTTGGATATGTTGGTGTTGAACTTGAGTCGGTTGTCGGCCGTGTGTGAGAAGACACCAATCTTGGAACCGCGGACGACAAACGACCGATCGTGCTTGTAGCCAACGGCCAGCTGCGAGTTGATCTCGCCATCAGCCCTGTCTTTGGCACCGTCTTGATCCTCTTCCGAGTCGTAGTCGTCACTGCGAAGCCCGTCATCATCTTCTTCTTCTTCTTCCTCTTCCTCAACTTCCTCCTCCTCCTCCTCCTCTTCTCGGACCTCATCCAAAGGTGGAGCATCATCCATGTTCAAATCACCAAACGCATCGAGGACGTATTCGCGCTCTTTTTCTTGCGCCTTGGCCCATTTCGTCTCATTGAGTCTCTCCCAAACGGCCTGCATGACCGCCTCCTGAAACTTCTCCAGCGTAGGCTGGTCTTTGAAGCGCAGCAGCCACGACCGGGCAGTTCCGTCGCTGCTGAAATGGTTGAAGACAAAAGACAGGTATTCAAAGTCAAAGACTGGATTGAACTCGGGAACGACAGAGGTGCCGAGCCATGACTTGGTCTGATTCTCAATTTGCAGCCAATACTCCCACCGGCCAACCTCTGAGACAGTAGCAATGACAGAGTCATCGATGAGAACAAAATGGCCTGGCTGGGGGTCGAAGAGATGCAGCTCGGCAGGCACAGCGGCGTAAATCTCCAGGGCCTCTGGCGCAGGCTCGGGCTCGGGCGGGCGAGAAGCACCGCTCTGCGTCTTGGGGGGCTCCGAGTCCAGGCTCGCTTCCTCGGCGACTTCCTCGGCGACAGGGAGCGGCTCCTGTTTCAATGCCATGTTTGCCTTGGCGTACATTGTTTCGACCGAGTCAATGGGGCGGCTGAGCACCGGGCTGTGCAACGGGCTCGCAGGCGGGATGGGACTCTCGTCGTGGAACTCGAACTGCCGATAGTCCTCGTCCGAGGCGGTCGTGTGAGGCTTCCGGTACTTGCGTTCGTACTGACACTGTCGAGCTGTCTGGACAAACTCTTGGACCTGGGCGGTCGAGGCTTGGTTGTCGCAGACGAATTCGTACACGTCGCCGCTATCGCCGCTCAGGTCGTTCCAAGCAAAAATGGTCTCGCCTCCCTCTCTCGACTCGACACGGAAGTGGAGCGCCTCGTCCAGCAGGAACGTCTTTTCGTCCCGCTCGGCGGCGAGGGCGTCGAACTCGGCGTCCTCCCCTTCCTCTTCCGCAAGCAGCTCTGCCTCGCCCTCTTCGAACACGCGCTGGACAACGAGCTGGTAGTGGAAGTCTTGGTTGGTTCGACGGATGCGAATGGCCGAGTCCTTGAAGATGAGCTCCGAGTAGCCCTTGGGGGAGAGCGGTCGGACAAGATAGAGCTGGCCTTGTGGCAACTCAATGAGTGCTTCTTGGGCGCTAGAGCCGAAGATCAGCTTGCCAACTATGGGGTTGTTTGGGCGACCTGTTAACAAAGGTGTGTTCTTGCATGTGAACGAGCAGACGGACAGGGTTATGACGGAGGACGGGCGGGTGGCAGGCAGGCATGCGAAGAGGGGCGGCAAACGCAGAGATGGATGGAGAGGGAAAAAAAAAAAAAAAAAAAAAAAAGAAAAGAAAAGAAAGAAAAAGAAAGAGAACGCACTCACCATTCCTAAGAACAAACATGCTAGTTATTTTTGTTTATTCACAAAGCACAGAAACGTGCCTTCCAGTGTCCGTCCGTCTGGGCGAGGGGCGACGCACGACCCAACAGCACCCCTCCCTGCACTGAGAGAGCGCGCGCGCGACTTGTCAGCCTTGGCTCGAGGGGGTTGCAAAAAAAAAATGCTCATGTGCGTGCGGACGAGATGGATGGGCGGGAGCCAGAGAGGAGGCAAAGTGACGATGTTTCCGGAGTCGGGGGTTTGATTGATGGAACGACGAGGGGAGGCAAGAGAGGAGGCAAAGCAGGTGGGGTGGTAATGCAGCAGGTCGTCGTCGTCGTCGTCGTCGTCGTCGTCGTCGTGTGGCGGCCGAGGGATGTGGGGCGCGGGGGCTTGGTTTTGAGGCGTCACGTCATTACAGATGGAACGAACCTAGGCTTGGTTTTAGCAGGCACCGTCGATTTCATCATCAGACACTCGGGCGTCGGCACTCGGGAGTCAGTGTCAGTCTCCATTCCTAAATACATGGCACTCGCGCCCGGCCCGCAGACACGACCGCCCCAGGGCCCAACTCAACTCTCCTAGAGCTCGTCCGCGCCCAAAACGTCCATGCCGTCCCAGGAATCCCCTCTCGCGCCCTCAGGACGGCCTGGACGGCCCCCTTCCCCCACGGCCTCGGCAGCGCCACCTCCCTGCCCCCTCTCGGCCAAGTCATCGGCAACCAGGCGCGCGACGTTCATCCCCATCAGCGCGCTCGTCTCCATGGTCGAGATGAAGCTCTCCATGCCAGAGGTGTAGTACACGCCGCGCCCGACGACGGCGTCCTGGAACGTCACCCGCGGGAGCTCAACCGGGTATGCGTAGAACCAGTGAGGGCAGTACCACGAGATGGGCGGTCCGGCGGCGGCGGCGGCGGCGGCGTCGGCGGCGTCGTCTCTGCCCGGCTCAGAGGACCCGACGATGGACGACGGTGACGACGCCGCGACGTCGACGTCGACGTCGGCCCCGAGGAGGGCAGACAGCAGCGTCGAGTTGACGGCCTCGGCGCTGAAGATCTTGTAGAGATACTCCCTCCCCTGCGTCCGGGGGTTCGTGACCCTCCGGAGCAAACTGACCGAGTAGAAGCCCGCGCGGCCGACTCCCCTGGGACCCGCCCGCGCCGCCTCGTCCTTGCCGAGAGTCGTGTACACGTTCGTCGGGGCCAGCGCCCCCGGCTTCAGTCCAAAGTACGACCCCTGCAGCCTCGACGGGGAGGCGAAGAGCGTGACGTGGAGTTTCATGTACGGGACCGGGTCGATGCCGTGCGTGATGACCCCCTCCCCGGCCTCGATGCCGCTGTACTGCCACGGGGACGCGATGATGACCTTGTCGAATGCCGTCTCCTCCTCCTCCTCCTCCTCCTCCACCGCCACCAGAGCCTCTGCCTGGGAGCGGGTCGCCCTCGTCGAGAGCACGTACTTGGTACTGGCAGTCCCTGGCTGGTTGGTGCCTTTTTGGAATGCGATGGCCGAGACCGTCGTGTTGGGCCGGTACGCCGCACCACTGTGTTGTACCAATTTCTCGAATATCTGGAAGTTGCCCCCACTGACGGCAACGGCGCCCTCGGTAGCAAAGGAAACCTTTTATTCCATTTTATTTGTTCAGTTTTTTTCTTCTTCTCCCATATCAGAGTAAAGGGGCGTGTTTTGTTGGACGCCGGGGGGGGGGCACTGTCTGCTTACCATTGCCTCCAGTCCATGGATAAAGGCCATATTAGAGGCATAGTTCACCCGCGTGGCAGGCTGCATCAACTCCCTCACGAAATCGGCACTGACCTGGGGAAAAAGAAAAGGGATCGTGCCCGCCCACAGACAGTCAGCCACCGTGTCCCTTCGGGTGTCTGTACATCCATCATCTCCCTTTCACCCACGTCTTTCCCCAGTCTTCCATCCCGGTGGAAAGGAGGAGTGCAAAGAACTCACTCACCTTCCTCTCCCGGAGCAACTGCTCACCCGTAACGCCCGTCAGCCGCAGCAAACCCAGCTCAAACGCCCGCTGCGTCAGACACGGAAACGGAAAGTGCGGCTCCTCATACAGCTGCAGAAACGTCGCGACCGACTCCTTCACCAGCCGCGTGGCCCTGTACGGCGCAAGCCCGTACCTGAGAAGCAGCCTCGCGGCATCCCACCACCAGGGGCTGCCGTTTTCCGAGCGGAAGACGATGGCCTCGCCGTCCCAGATGGCGGTGTAGTCGCCGGGCTCGGACGCCGTCAGGTCGGCCAGTTCCAGGCCGAACTTTTGCGAGGCATTGTACAGGATGTGGTTGTCCTTGATGAAGATGGAGGCGCCGAGCTCGACCCGCTGCTCGGGGTCGTCGAAGGGGTTGACCGTCAGGGTTCGCCCGCCGATGTGGTCCGTCTTCTCGAAGAGCGTCACGTTTAGGACCAGGCCCTCTTGCTCGGCGTATTTCCGAAGGTGGTATGCGGCGGAGGAGCCCGCTGCACCGGCGCCTGCCAATGTGGCAGCCAATGTGGCAGGTTAGATTTCTTTCTCGTCTCTTCTTTTCTTCTTTTTTTTATTTTTGCACAGGTCGAGATCTCAAGAAAAAAAAAACTCACCAATAATAGCAATCCTCTTCGCCTCCCTCCCCCCCCCCGCACTCGCACTCGCCACCCCCCGCGCAGCACCCGCTCCCACAGCCAAGGCCGCCAGCCCAAGGAGCAAGAAGCGCATCCTGGAACCGGGCTTCCCGAGCTCTGGAGGAATAGACTGGTATTGTGTCGTGTCGTTGTCGTGTCGAGTTGTTTCGTGAACGCGATAGATGGACTGGACAGCACGACTCGGCGACGACACCGAGAGAGGTGATCAAGGACTAGCGCGGCTGAATCATGCCTAGGTAGGTAGGTAGGTAGGTAGGTAGGTAGGTAGGTCGGTAGGTCGGTAGGTCGGTAGATGAAGCTGCTGCGTCGCCGACCCGTCTCGTCTTCTCGAGTTTCACAGACAGACCGAGAGCCCGTGGATCGGGCCCAAGACCTAAGCTGTTGCTGTGCTGCTCATTGGCCGTGGCTGCCGGTCGGTGGCTGCAGGCCGACAGACACTATTGATGACCAGCTGTCAAGTCCTCTGGCCACCTGTCTGGTTCTTTGGACACTTGTTGGTACATCTGCCATACACCTGTTGCTACTAGGTACCTACTAGGTACTCAAGGTGATTTACGTTGGCTGCGTCTACGCCGGCCATCATGCTTCCTCATCAATGTGGAATTGTGGCCCAGCATGTGACTTTTCGAAAACTAGCCCATCCCATGTCCCATCACAAGCCAACCCGTGTCGACAATCTTGTACACACGTCAACCACCACAGCCACCACGAAAACCATTTTCCTTTGCCCGCTCCCGCTCCCGCTCCCAGATTTGCCCGGACGAAAAAAGAGAAACACCCTGGTGCTATCAAAGCACGCCCCCTGACCCCTACCCCCTACCCCCTTGCCCCAACACCATACAAGCATACAATACAATACAATAAATGCGCTTGAATAGCAATGCATGCACGAGAATAAAAAAGATCCCCCGTTACTTTGACCTGGGGATAAAACCATTTTGTGAATGCGATGTGTCCCAAACTAGTGCCGCCGGCTCGACAAATAGAGAAGAAAAAAGAAGAAGAAAAAAAGGGATGGGGGGGGCTCTCTGTGCAAACAAAAGGGGTATCATACTGTCGGAACTCTTGACGCCCCACCAAAAAAACAGAAAAGGAAAAAAAAAAAAAGGCGGGTTCGGAAACGGCCCTGATTCGAAAGGCAGCCCAGGCAGCCGGAGATGGAAAAGCGTAGCCAAAAGAAGAAGAAGAAGAAGGACGAGCGTGAGGCTCAGCTCGCTTCGTCGCCGCTGCTGCTGTACCTGCTCCTGAACCCCCCCGCCGTCGCCGCCGAGCTGGCCCCAGTCCGGAACACGGCATCAGCACTGGCGCTCATGCTTCTGTGCCGCAGGCTGCCGGGGGAGGCTTTCGCACTCGCCATCGATTCTCTGTTGCTGTGCTTCGTCGAGCCTGGATTCCCGCCCGTGTCCACCCCATCGTACATCTTCAACCGTTCCGAGTCCTCGTCAGGGTCCTCGCCATCTTCGTCCCCGCTGCTCAGGTCCACGCCGTCTGGATAGCCGTCTGACTGATGGGGGTTTGCTTGGCGACTCATCAACTCCGCTGAGGACTCGACACCGCCGTCCTCGAGACCGTCCGAGTCGCTGTCGTCATCTTCTGAGCTCGAGGAGTCACTGCTGAAGGGCGGGAGGAAAATGGCCGGCGGTGGCAAAGACACGGGCGGGAGTCGCTTGATTCTCCCGGATAGATATTCGATTTCAACAGGAGCTTCTTGCCGGAAGCCAGATTTGGGTACGGGAGTCGACGTCGACATGCTCGCCAGCCTGCCAATGATGAGTTCAGTGGCTTCTTCCGGCTTCCCACGTCTGGTCGATGGCTGTTCAAGCGGCGGCTCATCTTTATGTCGCTTGGTGGTGACGACCACCATGAAGTGATCGTCGGGCACAACACCCCCGAGACCACAAGGCTCCAAGGGGATGAACTCGATGAATTGCTGGCCCGTTGACCACGGAAATTCGTTTTCGATACTGCCAGTCTCCGACTCTGAATCAGTGGCCAAATCAGGCACATTCTCAACGTCGTCCACGTCCATTTTCAGATCCGTGTCGCGTCCCTGTTTCCACGCGGCCAGAGGTCGAAAAGTCAGACATGATCCGGACGTGGACCGAAAGGCCATGGGTCGCTCCAGAGAAGGCCGTCTCTCTTGCCGGTCCTGTCCACTGGACAGCATGTATGTCGCGGGGGATACGTCGCCGGAATCTCCCGACAAGTCGGTGCAGAACGGCGCACCGCTATAGTAGATGATGGCACCATCGCGGCGGCGTCTTCGACGATTGGATGTTCCAGAGCCGCTCAACCCCGCCCTCGATTCGTCAATATTGCTATCGTCAATCGGACCAAACGAGGACAATGTGTCATCCATGGATATTTCACCATCGGGAGAGCTGTTGTGGGCAAACAGGGGCTTGTAGTGAAAGCCGTCCGAGGACGCGGACACCTGCGGGCCGAATTTCGAGCGGCTCTTGGATCTTTCGCCGGACTGGAACTCGTATCCAGAGGAGTTGCCTGTCTTTTGTCGTTTACACGATCCACCCACGTTGGCCAGCTCCTCTTCTCTGGAATTAGGCGTTGTCCGGCTGCTGTCATTCGAGTCGTCGCTTGAGAACCGCGTGCCCTCGCTACCGCCACGCCACCGAATTTTGCGTCCATCGGCTGACAGCTGAAATTTCGTACTGATCTCGTTCACCGCACTCCGCACAAAGCTTGGAGTGACATTGACAATGTGCAGCTGCGCGAGGTTGCACAGCAGATTCAGGTAGACCCAGCCATCAGCATCTGGTTGCACATCTTTGTGGGAGTCGGCCAGGAGTGCTGGGGGTACCAGGCCCAAATGTCGAATGTATTCCATGTTATCTGATGGAACTTGTACACGGTCGGGATCCAAGTCCTTGACGCTCGTTGGTCTCTGTTCCGCACCTGGTGGCTGCGTCGGTGATACATTGGTGCCTAGACTGCTGCCAGTGACATTTCCGCCTGACTCCGCCTGGTCACCATTGGAAATGGATGTCGATGCATTGTCTCTTGACCCGCTCTTCTTCTCCAATGTCCCGGACTGCTGAATCTGGGGTAGAATCTTTGCCTCACGACAAGGTTCTGGTCCCGTAGGAGCTGTGGTCTGTTGCTCCCTAGGATATCCGGATTGAAGCTCGGAGTCAATCCCCGG
This sequence comes from Claviceps citrina, assembly GCA_018360365.1. NCBI lineage: Eukaryota > Fungi > Ascomycota > Sordariomycetes > Hypocreales > Clavicipitaceae > Claviceps > Claviceps citrina. Next base: position 7,366 of record SRQA01000839.1, on the reverse strand, counting down.
AACGAGCATGCCATGTTCGTTGAGTTTTTGTCGAGATCGGCGTGCATGTCGACCACCGAATTTCCCGGTGAAGAGCTGTTCCAGACGCCGAACCACGAGCTTCTTCCTCTCACGGTCCGTCAAGATGATATGCCGGGGATACAATCCTTCCGGAATATCTCGCAAATAGCTCTCCACCTTCTGGTCGTTCTTGGCACGAGAGTTAGCCGCAGAACGCCCAGGAAATATACCAGTTGAGTTGGCACCGCTCGACATGGATGCATAGGCTGAATCGATCGGTCTGTTGTTGGATCCCGATGACGACGAGGCATGCTTTGACGCAGCACCCGAGCCGGAATACATGTGGTCGCGATTGGACTGTCGCAGTGACTTCTTCTGCCGCGGGGACGATACATCAGGTGAGCCTTCAATACTTCCGGCGAAATCGCGGAGCGTGGATTCCAATTCTCTTCGTTTTCGTTTCGCGAGTCCGTGATATTTGATTTCGAACAGTTTGTCCTTTCTCAGCATATCGGGTCCTCGTTGTTTGTACTTCTTCAGTTCCTCTTTCAGCTTTTGTATTTCGACAGTCAGGTCGTCAATCACGCTTCGGTAGTCGTCCGCGCTGCTACTGTGGCCTGTAGCAAGACGCGGTTGAGATTGTGGATGCTGATATATGTAAGGTTTATCTTCATTGGACGAGTCGGACTCCTTTTGGAAAAAGGGAGGGTCAACTAAAATGATGAAGCTGTATTAGTAAAACTAGTCTGTAAGATTGATCGTGGTGAGGTTTCGCCGAAGGATGAAGAATGGTATGACTCGGAGGCTCACCATCCATGGTCGCATGGTCGAAAGTTGCCGTCGGGTTCTCGTTGGACTGGTCGAACCACCTCTCTGGGTCACTGTGTCCTGTCTCGTGGCTATCACCGGAGGAGTTTCGGCGTGGAGAACTGGTAATGTTGCTGTTGTGGGTTGGCGTTGAACCAGAGCTGGCTCTGAGGGAGGCCTCTCGGGTGAGTCTATGGTGGTTCAAAGTTACAGACTTTTCGGGCGAACTTCGCCGGGGCAGAACTTGTCCAGTAGAACTCAGAGCTGGCGGTGCAGTGCCTCGTGATTTCTGGGTGTGTAGTGCCATCGTCGACTTATATGTCTCAAGATGGGGGATTATGATGAATGTTTAAAGACTTGGGCCGGGCATGTTTGTACAGAGGTCCAAAAAATCAATCGGCCCCGGGACGAAGAGACCAGGCAACCGGGCCTGGGGAGCCTCGTGTTGGACTGTATAAGTGATGGACCCTGGGGGGGTGTGACGTATGTATGATATGTCGCCAGAAGGGTATGGCTTCTGTGCACGGTCGGTGGTTGTTAGTAAGGGTACGGCTTGGTGCAGTGTGAAAAGCACGCCAAACTTTCTAGGTGGTGGTGTAGCAGCAGCATCAGCAGCTTGCTGGCATCCGGATGTCTGGTAGTGTTTTGTAGAGGTATATGGTCCACCACAATGGGGGTGTACTGGCAGAGAAGGAGTGCTGGAGATGATCGATGATGGTCGATCTCGATCGACAGTGTCATGGCACAGTGTGATGGCGCACACCATGCGATGAGCAAATCAACGCGCCATCCGACAGCTCACATACCTGTAGAAGCGCGTCAAATCCAAGACAGCTGGCCAGATGACAACTCGGAAAAGCACTGGTTTGCTCGCCTCGCGAATCTAGGATATCCGGAATTCACACGAGTGACTCTTCGCAAAGATTGCCGAAACGTGTGACGTTGCGGTTGGATCCAAAAATACACTGTGTGGCGGAAAAGATCAGCATGTCAGCTCACAAGGCTCGATGGTTGCAACCATCAGAGGCAAGATGTCAGATGCTCGTTGAGCGTTGGTCTTGGTGGTTTGCTTGCGACGGACCATTGTCGTTGGATATGGCATGGCAGGGCTCACCTCGATGTCCAGTGTAGTTTCGGCGAAGCACAGAGGAGGTTGGTTCTATAAGAAACACGAATGCAATGATCGGTAGACTGAGGATGTCGCGTTCGGTGATAGAAATGTGACTTTTTTTTTTTTGCCAATGATGCCCAAAGGTCACTTTTTGAGTGATGCAGCCGATGCTGTTATCAAGGTAAAACGAAAATCGAAATCGCGAAACTAGTAGAGCCCTGGTCTGCTGGAGCCGAAAGAAAAATATCGCGACTCGGACACACAAAAAAGCAGGCGGAACAAGGCTTGAGATAAGTTTGCAAAGGGTGGCTTGTTCCTGTGCGCGAAGCAGTGTTGGCCTTGGTTACCTACCAGGCAGATGTTCGACGTGGTGCGATAACTTGCAGCGAGATGCAGACATGTGGGGAAAGACAGATTTAGAGATCCAAGGAACGCACGAGGGAGAGGGTATCGAGTATCGACGGTGGCGGAAATGCTGCGAGAGGGAATTGCTGCGTCCATCGCCGGCGGCGAGGAGCAACGGCATTGATGAACTGGGAAATGGGGGGGTGCGAGGAAGCCATGCGGGCCGCGAAGCCCAGATTTGACGCTCATTGCTCCGATGTCCACGACCGACAGAGTGTTGGAGGGATCAGAGAAAGCGATCGGGACCCATAAAAACTTCAGGGTCCAGTGCATATCCACACGCCCCGGGGGGGGCGTGGTGGAGCAATGCACGGCATGGCACGACACACGGCCGAATGGTTACTGGGAACTATTCCCAGCTTCTGTGGCATATTGTGACTTTTCCATAGCACGTGGGGATGGGGACGGCAGTTGTCACTTGTGAGACGCATTTCTGCTCGACGAGCGGTGATGAGGGCTGCCCATCGCAATCATGCCATTGTCATCATCAGGCAGCCGGCAATATGGTGTCGAAAAAGGACTGTTTCCAGCAGGCGGGGCACTGGGCAGGCGGGGCACTGGGCAGGCGGGGCACTGGGCAGGCCGCCCAGTTGGGACTTGGCGGGGTGCGGCGTACCTGGCAGGTACCTGGGTGCCACTGTGCTAGTGCGTGGGAAACGCGTCGGCTCCTTCTGTCCGCGAATCTGCCATTTGCGGCACTCGCCCCCCACCGGCTGCATCGATTGATCACTTCTCACTGTTCTCAGTCCACACACAATCCAAGTCATGTCCGTCCGCCGAACCAGTACTCGGATTTCTCAGAGGCAAGCGGAAAGGATAAAATCTGGCCATTGCTAGGTTTTCCGGGCCCATGCTTCCCACGAGTCGTGCTGCACTCAACTTGGCCTGGTCGGCCGATGAAGCTTGATCAAGTTCGAATCAACTTGGAAGTTGCCAGGTACCTAGGTAGGTAGGTAGGTATCTGTGGGCATCACGTCCATTACCCCGCTTTTCCTTGCTAATTTGCACCTTCCTTTTATCATCAATTGCACCTTCCAAATTTGCTGCTTGCGAGCCTCTTTGTAATTATCTTCAGACCTCGAGATTAGGTGGTCTTTTTGCTCTTTTCATCATCTTCATAATTGACTACTTCTTGTGCCTTCGTATTGAGCTTTTCTCTATCCAGCGACAAGAGTACTCTGAGTACTCGGAGTACTAAACCAAGCACGGAGCACGGAAGTGCGCGTGCATTATACATGCCGAGTACCTGCGAGGCTGCGAGCGGACCGGTCTCGACCGCAAACGCGACCCCGGCAAGGTACTGGGTAGGTACTTGATGCCGACTCTGCGATTCACCACGCGGTATCGATCGACGGGCTCCTCCCCTCGTCCTCCGCGTGTTGTGCGCGTCGTCTCGACCCCTTCTTCTGCGCATTAAAGGGCCCTTCCCTCTCGGGAGTATTCGAGACGCATCGCGGCAATCGGTGCATCAGGAGCATCAGTGCATCGAGAGAAACATTCCCCACCAAAAAATAAGAAGGGGGGTGCTCTTTCAGATCATCCCCCCCCCCCCCCCCCCCCCCCCCCCCCAATGAGGCCTTTGCTTTTTTCAGCCGGACCAAAAACCAGGAACCAAGACAAAAAAAAACCTGCGCCTATTCGTACACGGTTAGGAATAGAATAAAATAAAAGGCCCGCCCGTGCCAGACCGCCCCGGAGGCCCATGATGACGTACATTCATATAGTACATACCAGAAACCCCCATTGACCTTGGGCCTTCCAAGTTCCAAGTTCTTACTTCTTACTTCTTAGACCTTCCCGCACAAGTTACAACACAACATCGTAGTGCCAGCAGCCCCCCTGGGCCCTGAAGGCTGGGCCCATCCGTTCCAGGCTGGTCTAGCACGTCTAGCACGTCTCGGCGTCTAGTACATGCACGGAAAACAGGCGGTTCCACACTAGCGCCGCGATTGCAGATGCCCGCATCAGAAGCCCGCATCGGGCTTGCATCTAGGTGGCTCCCACAGATTCGGTCACACCTTCAACCACATCGACCACACGGGGAAAAGCAGCATTGACGCGCAGGAGCGGATTTTGTAAAAAAAGAAAAGACAAAAAAAAAAACCGGGGAGAAGAAATCCCATTCCTTTTTTTTTCCTACCCTGTATTTCATGTCCCAGTAGGCCTTGTGGCCTGGTCTATCTTCAACTTCGGACATTTCATCTGCAAGAGAGGACACTTCATCCAGAGAGATGACATTTATCGGGCAGAGATGGCATTTCATCCAGGAGATGGCATTTCTGTTCTTTTCTAATCTATTCTGCAATCATCCACCAACCACACGCCTCCCCAATTCATGCCCACTTCCCGTTTCTTCATCCGTTCCCATCATCCATCTTCACCCTCATCCTCATCATCGTCTTCTCATACCACGTAGGTACCAGGTAGTCTATAGGTAGTAGTAGAGTAGTAGTCTAGACAAATTCCGCACTTCTCACGCCTCGCCAATCCATGCATGCACCCACCACACCCGCTCCCAACTGCTGCAAACCCCCAGCACAGCCAAATATCAACGCCTCTTCATCTGCCCTTCCCTCCATCTTTCTCTTTCCAAAAACAAAACAAAACAAGCCTCAAACGCCATGATAAACACAACAACACCATGCCTCATTCGGCGTTTCTCTTCAGGTCCTTGTCAAGCAGCGACTTGCCAGTCATCTCCTCCGGCTGAGGCAGACCCATGGCAGACAGAATGGTGGGCGCCACATCTCCCAACACGCCGTCCGCCTTTTTGAGGCGCCACCCCTCGGGGGCGTTGGCCATGATGAAGGGCACCTTGTTGGTGGTGTGGCTGGTCTTGGGCTTGCCGTCCTCAAACTTCATCTCCTCGGCGTTGCCGTGATCGGCCGTGATGAAGAGGACGTAGCCGTTCCGCTTGCAGCCTTCCCAGATCTTGCCAATGGCCCTGTCGGTGGCCTCGCAGCCGACGACGGCCGCCTCGTACACACCAGTGTGGCCAACCATGTCGGGGGGAGCAAAGTTGTTCATGACAAAGGGGAACTTCTGCTCGGCCATGCGCTTGCAGACCTGGTCTGCGACGCCGTCCGCCGACATCTCGGGCGCCTTGTCGTACGTCGCAACCGACTTGTTGGACGGGACAAGATCCTGCTCCTGATCACGGGTCTCCAGAGGAAACACCTTCTCAACGCCGCCGTTGAAGAAAAAGGTTACGTGTGCGTACTTCTCCGTCTCGGCGATGTGGACCTGCTCCACGTTTTGCTTGCCCAACCATTCGGCCAGAACGTTGCCCATGCGCTGAGGTTCAAAGGCAACCTCAAAGGGGTAATCTGCCTTGTAAGTGGTCATGGTGACGAGCTTGTTGATCTTGGGGAACTTGAAGTCGGGTAGGACGGATCGATCGACATCGCCGAGCAGCTGCGTAATTTGGCGAGCACGGTCAGAGCGGTAGTTGAAGAAGAAGACGGTGTCGTCATCTGTGAATGGAGACATTGTTAGCACAGGCATCGGGTCATGTCTAGCTGCCGAAAAAACTCGAAAAAAAAAAAATGAACGAAATCCTCACCCTTGATTCGGCCTTCACTGCCACCGACAATGATGGGCATCAGGAACTCGTCGCGATCCTTGTCTCCGCCGCGCTCATACCGAGCCTTGACAGTGGCGACGGGGTCCTCGCTCGCCTCGCCCTCGCCATGGCACATTCCGTTCAGTGCAATCTCCACACGCTCCCATCTCTTGTCGCGGTCCATGGCATAGTAGCGGCCAACCACGGTAGCGATCTGTCCGACGCCGACCTCCTTGAGATAGTCAACAAGCTCCTGCATGTAGCCGGCGCCGGACTTCGGATCGGTATCACGGCCGTCGCCGAAGAAGTGAATGAAGACTTTGGGAACCTTGTACTCCTTGGCAACCCGCAAGAGCGCATAGAGGTGTTCCTGTTTGGCGTGCTGCATGGGACGTTCAAATTCCCCTTGGTCAGTTGCCCGTTTGAGATATACATCTTCTTGCCATGGTGAAAATCTTTCCACATGTTGGATTCGTAGAGACTTACAACGCCACCGTGTGATACGAGACCGCACAAGTGCAAGCGGCCGTTGCCAGCAGCAGCCCCCTCAAACGTCTTCTTGATGGTCTCGTTCCTGCTGAGCTCGCCGTTCTTGATGGTCAAATCAATGCGCACGACATCCTGCCAGACGACACGGCCGGCACCAATGTTCAGGTGGCCGACTTCAGAGTTGCCCATCAGGCCTTCGGGCAGACCAACCGCCAGCGAAGAAGCCTCCAGCTCCGTGAAGCCGTCGGTGTTGCGGGACAGCTCGTCCATGACGGGCGTCCTGGCGTTGGTAATGGCATCGCCATCCTTGGGAGAAGTCTCCGAGGGAATACCCCACCCGTCAATGACGACTGACGAGGGCGCGCAACAAGACGACCAGAAGAAACAGATTAGCCATCCGGGCTTCCCCAGTTCTACGTTCTGGGGCGAGAGAGAGCTTGAGGCAGAAGAAAAAGCTCCAAGGTGGGGCGGGGCGGGCAAATCTCGCAGAGGGACGACGACGACGTACCAAGGCAAGCCTTTTGCTCCGTCTTGGACATGTTGAACAAACAGAGACGTGGCTTTCCTGGAAAGTGACGAGAATCCGAGAAAAAAGCCGAGGGTGGTCGATGGGGTTCTATAGTGTACTACGGTGCTCAATTGGCTTGGTACACGAAAGGGAGGAGGAGCAAATGCGTGAATTTGATCGAAGGAGCTGGACGGCGGGGTTTGCGTTTTTGTTTTACACGGCAGCATTTATTATGTCACTAGGATTGGTTGCTGAGCCGTTGCTGAGCCGGATGAGAAAAAAGATTGGGGTCTCAATGGCACTGTGCCGAGCAGCTGCGAAGTGGTGATACTCCACGGTGCGCATAACGAGCCCCACCCAGACCATCCCATTGCGTGCGTCGTCTCTTCTCCCTTCCTCTCCCTTCCTCTCACAATCGAATGACAACTGCCTTCCACTTTCCAAACAACCCCGGCTTGCCTGCTCCACGGGCCTCGCCAAAAAA
>SRQA01000838.1:0-15748 GCA_018360365.1 Claviceps citrina | reverse complement strand
GGGGTTTCAAGGGGCAAGGGATGGTCAAATTTTTCCAACGTACAAACATCCGTGTCTGAGCCCTCCTCGTCACCCTCGAATGCAGCCCAATTGACACCGCTCGTCTCGCCATCCTCCTTGAGAATCTCCTCCAGGTCCGCGTCGGAGCTCACATCGCCCACAACGCCAGCCGCCGCCTCCCTGGCGGCATAATCCTCAAACGACTTGACCGCAGACTTGACGCCCTCGTCGTTGAAGTTGGGGTTGTACTCCTCCTTGAACTTCCTGAGAATGTCCTCCAGCTCCTGCACCTTGACGGCCAAGTCGTTTCGTTGGTCCACCACACGATCAAGGGTGGTGCGCAGCTCATTGACCCGAGCCTTGGCCACGCCGATCAGCACACCGAGCTTTCCCCCAGCGCCGGAGCCGCCGCCGCCGCCCTCCGTCTTCACCACGCGGCCCCTGTCGTGGAGCTGGGCGGCAGCGTGCTTCTTCTGCAGATCCGCCCTCTTCACGTCCAGGGCTTCGATTTCCGAGTTCAGCTGCACAATCTTGGCCTCGGCTCTCCGTCGGAGCTCCCGGGCCTCGCTCAGCATCACCTTCTTCTGCTTCGCCGCACGCTCCATCTTCCGCCTCTTTTCCTCGGCCAGTCTCCTGTATTCCTTGCCGATTTCGGCGCATCGGTTCTCGCACCTGACGCCCCCGACCTGGCCGTATTCCTCGGTGCCGTCGCAGCAGAGGTCGTGATCGCACATGCCGTCGTTGACGTAGAGGAACGGCACGTAGGAGCCAATGTGGCCCGCGTTCTCGCACCAGAACCCCGGCAAGGCGGGCCTCGCACTCGCCGAGACGGTCCCAGATCCGGGGAGGGGCTGGTCGGGCGACAGAGGATCGATGTGCGCGCATGCAGCTGTGCCGGGCTCGTCGGAGCCATCCGGACAGTCGCAGGTGTTGTCGTTGACTCGGTCCAGGCTCAGCTTGATGGAGGGGTCCGAAATGCACGTGAACTCGGTCGTCCCCTGGTAGTGAGAGACATCTGCGGGCATTCATCAGTGTGAGCGATTGAAGAGCGAAGACGGTCGAAAGCCCCGGCGGAAACTGCTCCCAATCCATCCCACTTCCCTCCCCACGTTTCCGGCGTGAAACGAAGGACGGAAGCTCGGAAGCTCGGAAGCTCGGAAGCTCGGAAGCACGGCGTCCAAACTCACACTCGGGGCCAACACCGCGCGGTAGGCTGCCAGCAGCAACAGCAACAGCGGTGAGGGAGGAAACGGCGCTCAGCAGCACCAGAGAGCGCGGCGGCTGCATGATGAGCTGTGTTGCGGGTGTGATGGGGAAGGCCAGTCGACGAGGAAGGTGCCTGATTGAGTATCGCGTCCCTGAGGTGCGACTTGAGGTGCGACTCGAGGTGCGAGGTGCGTTCTGGACACGGTGACGGATTGATTGGGGGCTCGAGCTGGGGTCCATCCAGGGCCATCGACCAATGAACGCGCAGGTCACCAAATTCGGGAGACAAGTCAGGGGCGGAAGAAAAAAAAAATGAAGAACAAGACAGAGAGAAAAGCACATCTCGCATCAACATGGCTCCTCCTCCTCCTCCTCCGCATCCCGACGCCCTACAAACGCTCGACGCGCTCGTCCAAACCGCCTCCGCCCTCCTCACACAGCTCCAATCCGTCCTCTCCGAAATCCACAGCAACCCGGCGGCAGCAGCAGCAGCATCCAGTCCTCCCTCGCCCGACCACGATGCCACCCCCCTCAACGCCCTCTCCCTCGCCCACGACTCCGCGTCGCTGATCCGCGCCCACGGCACCAAGATCTCCCTCCTCATCATCAACGAGCCCTTCACCCCGAGCGCCATCTCCACCGTCCTGCGCGAGCTCATCGCGGGGCCCATCCCGGCTCTGGCCTCCTCGGCCCAGGCATGCACGCCCGAGCGGTACACCGGGCTCGTCTGCCGGGAGCTCGCCTCCCGGGCGGGGCGGGTCCTCTCCGAGCTCGGCGCGCTGGTGCGCAAGATTCCGGCAAACGGCGAGGTTGTCCCCCGCGGAGACAGGGGCGGGTTCGCCGCCGGCGGCGACAGGGGCAGCCTTCCCGCCACGGGCTTGCTCTGGGCCGCGTGCGATGAGGTGATTGGCCTGGCCGGGCTGGGGGTCGGGGGCGTCATCGCGGCAAGGGTGGACCAGTGGAGGGACACTCTTGGCGACATAATGGAGGAGTTGAAGGAGTGGGGGGATGAGGAGCCCGAAGACGACGACGACGACGACGACGACGACGAAGACGACGAAGACGATGATGACCACGACCAGGACCAGGACCAGGACGGACAAGAACAAGACAACCAAGACGACGTAACCCACCTCGCCGACCACCTCCACACCACCACCCTCTCCCCCCAAGCCCTCCTCGACCAAATCATGAACTCCCACCACCAAATCCCCAAATCCGACCCCCACCGCATCCGCCCCCGTCTCGAAACCTCCCTCCAACGGCTCCGGCTCGTAACGCTCCTCTACCAAGCCCTCATCAAACGCCGTCTCAACAAACTCCCCCCCTTCCCCTTCCCCATCCCCTCCCCCCCGGCAGCCGCCGACTCCTCGTCCGGCATCCCCATACCCTCCCGACTGGACGAAATGGCAAAGCTCTTGGCCGCGCTGCCCGATCGATTCGGCGACCTGGCATGCGCCTTTTACGAGCTCGAGCCCGCCGAGATTGATCGCCTCATGGACCAGTGCTTCTCGGATGCCTGTGCCGCGGGGGAGTTGGTCGTGAGGGATTGGAACGGCGGCTTGGACGCCTTCTCGGACTGGGTGGCTCGGTTTCAGGGGGAGGTGAGCAAGGCGTGGTGAGCCTTGGGTCGATGGCTTGATTCAAAACTTGGTTTCAGAGGGGGATGGGCTGTCTTGCAACATGTGTGGTGTTTTCTTCTTCTTCCTGCAATGGCGCCACGTCGTGATGGCGGACAAGGGCCAAGATTGGGACATACACCTCTTTCAATGTAGATGAAACCGGAGCCGTCCGACCTTGGATTCCCTCTCACCTTGGATTCCCTCTCAAAGTCCAATATACCAATTCATAAGTAGTTGCAGTTGCAGTTGCAGTTGCGGAATTCAAGTACACGTACACGCAAGTTTTCCGTATCGCACTTCTCATCATATCTTACGCCCAATCGCGCATGACGCCTCTTTCACATTCTCGCTGCGATTTTACAGCGCCACTACCGTGGAAGAACACTACCAGCTAACGCTTATTCGCCAAACGTGAATTCCACAAAAAAAAAAAAAAAAAAAAACGCTGTGTGTGCCCTCTCACGTACCTAGAGAATATTGCATTTCCCAACATTCTACTCAAAGTCGCATCCATTTTTTCCTAGCGCATTCTCGTGTCGTGTTCTTTTCAGAGGATGGAGGTGGTCATCGTTCATTTCTTGCCACCTCTGACCCGACATAGGCCCATCGTCCTACTTTCTCCGGCCGGTTGGCGAGCCCAAAATAATACAGCTGTTGCAAGCTCTCAAGGCGATAGATTCGCTGGATGCTCTAGGACCCTTGTGTGTCCGATTGGCTTGGTTTCGCCAGCAGCCGCATAATCGTCTGGCATGGGCGTTCCAGGCGTGATCATCACTTTGGGCGGCGAGCTGTTCTCGCCGTCATCGCCGACCAAGGTTGATTCCGAGGTGAGAGGTGCCGGTCGTTTTCGCTCCTTATCGGTGACTTTCAAGCTTTCCGACTTTTCCACGTGTTCTGTTTCCACGCCCTCTTTCTCGTCTTCCTTGACCTGCGACAGCGGTCGATTTGCCGCTCCTTCCCTTGCTTTGCCACCACCACCACCACCACCACCACCTTCTTCTCTCGCTCCGGCCTGCCGCGAAGACCCGTCATCAATATTGACGCCAACTAATTCTGCCAAGCTACGAAAGTTGAAAAGAGGCTCGCTGCCAGTGTCACGTTCCGTGTCAGACCGAGATCCTGGACCGTCCGCACCAGCGAGAGCAGAGCCTGTGTAGCTTCCGGGTGGTGTGTCCGCCAAGGAAGACAAGAGCGAGGAGGCATTGCTCATCTGTCGTAGATGAGAGTTGCCTGGGGGGCGGCCCGCGCCAGTGGGAAGAGCACTGGTCGTGGAGCATCCTCCGCCTGACGCTCCTCGAGGCCCGTGGTCTACGCCTTTTCCCTTTCCAGGAACAGTCTCTTCTTTGCCTTTTGATTCTGTAATGGGCGAACCGTCCGTCTGTACAGTTGGGGAGGCGCCTTGTAAGGCAGACTCGACCCTCAAGGTGCTCGCTCCACTATTACCGCGCCTTCGACCAAGTCCGAGGGAAAGACTGCTTCCGCTTGCGCCACTCACATTTCCTCCATAAGGATCTTTGCTGGCTTTCTTCTGAGCCTTCTTCTCCGCCTGTTGACGCTTCTTCGCCTCCTTTCGCAGCACCTTTTCTTCCTTTCGTTTGCGCTCCTCCTCGGCGGCTATGGACAGACGGACAGCTTCCAGGAACATCATATCCTCCAGCTCCTCCATCCGAGATCGACGGCCACCATCTGCAGCAGCCCCAGCAACATGACCGTGTGCATCAACATCTATTTCATTTTCGCCCGTGTTTCTGCTGTTTTGGCCGAGGTGCTCATTGTCTGGACTGTTGGTCCCGATGCTTCTGCGACCAAATCTTCCAGGTCGCAAGATGGACCTGCTTTCTTGCGCACCTACCAAAAATGCTGCTGTATGGAGTGCGGTAGCCGCAGCCGCTCGCCTTGCCTGATGAGCACGGGCAGATGCAAGCTTGGTGGCCCAGTCTGGTCGCACCCGGTCAGTTGTAATAACGTTGGGTGCCTTGGCGGACAAGCTATGAGTTCGCCTCCGCCCAACCTGCGGAGGTAGTGGTGGAGAGAGGGTTGAATTGAGTGAGCTCTGGGAAGACATCGCGGTAGAGGAGGCTGGGTTCGAGGTGGCTGTCGAGAACGTGAGGCCTCTTCGAAAGGGAGGGGGGTCGTAGGTGACGCCACACTCGGCTTGTTGGCAATAAGGGCATGCTGACGGTTCCGAAATCAGCATTTCCGGTGCATCTTCCGCATCAAATCCTTCACTTGTGTCTCGCGTTTCGCCATTCGGATTGTGTTCGGGCAAATGCGGCTCTGATCGCTTGATTTGGACAAAACATTCGCTGCATATAGGCTGGTCGCAGCAGCGAGTTCGGTTCAAGTAAGGAGGGTAAGATAGAAAGCAAATGGGACACTCGGATGCATCCTTGTAGAGGAAGACCTCGATCGGCTGCCCATTCACGAAGGGATCGTGCGACAGCATCATTACTTTCGGTGTCGAATCGGTAACTAAGGTATTGCGAGATCCCACATTCAGAGCCGCGGCCAAAGCTTTGGCTCTAGGCTTGATCGAAGAGGTCTTTGAGTGCGCTGCGGTTGCTGAGGATGAGATTCCCGAACCAGTCCCAGGGCCGCTGCGGTCTGAGGCGGCGGATAACGTCCTAGGGCCCATCGATACCGTCACATTTTGCACATGTTGGCTGCTTGAACTATCTGTCCGAGGCACTGGTCGCGGCACAAGGTCAGGATCAGGTGGCGCATCTGCTGGCGGTATAGGCAACCCACGAGCTGCAGCTATGAGCTGATGCTCTGTCCAGTTTTCCGACCAATCAGTAAGTCCCCGCCAGAATGGTGCGAGCTTCCGTTCAATCTATCAGCAAAGTCAAACGGGTTAGCCGAAACTCCTGACTTGATGGACCTGCTGCAGTTCAACCAAGGACGTACCTGGAGCTGTCGGACAACCGACTTGCTGAAGTCCTCTGTCCCGGTATAAACTCCCATTGTGACGAGATAACCTCCATCCACGTGCTCTTCGCGAATACTTCGTTCTCGCTCCTTGGCTCTGGCAATGCGTTCTTTTTCTAATTTGCGTGCTTCCCTTTCTTGCTTAGTCTCACGATGCTCAAAAGGGGCATCGTGACGCTCGCGGCCATGGTCACGAGGCGGCTGTAAACTAAGAAGTCCTCCTAGATCTCCACGGCTTATGCGGTTTCGTGATCTTCCACCTTCGGTTCGTCGTGACTCGGCAGGAGCGTCGGCATGACCTCCTGCTCGAGATTCCTTTGTATTTGAATTACCCATGATGGCGTTACCGTCTGAGATTCTTGAACCTCGCGTTCGTACGTCGTAAGAAAACACAAACAAGCAAGCCTTCCCAAAAAAAAAATACGAAGAAGAAGAAACAGAAGAAGAAGAAGAAGAACGGGGCACAGGCTTGTAGTGGCTGCTTGTAGTATAGTGCTTGTAGTAATCGTGTTTGAAGTAGGGAGATGTATTGTATGCAAGTCCAGGACCGTGACTTGATCTCGCCGGATGTGCCTGCAACAAAACACGGTCAGTGACTTGACAAATACTAGGTAGTTGGCGGGGCCGCAGGAAGACCATTCGTGCTGACACGTCTTCAACAACTTAGAGCATTGCGGAAGGGTGGAGAGAGGCTTTAAGAGACGAATGCTTCGAAAGCGTACCAATGTGCAGCACAGGAAATACTCAGTAACTCGGGTCGGAGTGGACTAGAAAACTGCCACCGCACGAGAAGACATGTCGGTATCGACAACACACAGCGCCCAGACCTCTTAGTTCGATTGCAATAGCGGCCACAGTTTTGAAATCGGGAATGGGCGTCCTTCTTTCGGAGCGTCCGGTTTTGACCAAGAAGTCCAGCTATTGCGCGTGCGATACCCGAGGTGGCCTAGATTAGAGGAAAATAGCCGTCAAACCGAGTGGACGGAAGGACGGCGTTGGAAAGGTCCAACAGGAGACGCAGGAATGGATGCAGAAATGAATGTAGAACAGTACGCGATGGCCGAAATGCCACGAACAGCCGGTAATGCTGATGGGCAGAGTATACAGGCGAGCAAAGGAAAGACCGAGTCGCCAGCGTGAAATACGAGATTGTCGTGACGACTGCGTGAATGGCATGAACTGGGGCGAGTAGCAGAGCGAGAAGGCGGGGCGGAGACGATGGCAGCTGGCCCTGGTCAGGTTTGGCTGCGGGCAGATGGGGCTGGGGCGGGAGATAGTAGTGTGGGCCGTGGAGGCACGATTCGCACGGGCCAACCATCCAATCATGGGCCGCCTAAAGGCGCTGCTCATGACGGTTAACCTATACTTAGTTGTACTTGCAAGCGTCACCACAAAACTCGGCGTTGGCAGAACTGAGCAATGCGATTGCGTGGCACGCCAACGGGGACCCAGTTCACCCTCACCGCCTGCGCCACCACTCAAAACGGCAGCATGTGGTTACTGGTTACTGGTAGACAACGTAAACAATCAACGGGAAGAACGTTGAAACGTCGCCGTTGCCCATAATTAGACAACACACAGTGCGCAGAGGGCTCAATGCCAGCAACTCCCAGTACAACAGCATTCCGTCCAGATAAAACAGTCCATCTGCATGCAGTGAGTGAAGCCTGACTATTTTGACCGTGCATGCAACAAATGGAGGAACCAGGTCTCGGCGCCTGCTTTAAGGTGTGGACTATGAAACGGACCTGTTTTCCCGACGCCATGCATAGGGCTGGCAACGTCGCGTGGCACCCATGGAAGTGTCACGATGCATTTTTACTCTGCTGAAGGGCATAGCACGGTTGCGGAGAAAATCGAAATGCGAGGGGGAGTGTCGCTCCTATTTTTAGCCAGATACAGATACAGTGCGTCGGTTGATTGGCTGGCACGGTTTCGCGCTGGTCTTGGTCGTGGAAACTGAAGCTGCCAACGACTCGCATCGTCGGTCGATCAACTGCAGTAATTTCATCATAATACGTATTCTCTTGTTTTTGTCAGAGATCTATCCCTTCATGAAATTCGAATACAAAAGCCACACCCATGACCGTCCAACTTCGCCATTTTAACCTCTACATAACTGAATTTGCACGCTCCCCAGCCCGGTCAACCCATCTATGAGACTCCGTCCCCATGCAAAAAATCGTCGTCGCCAACTTCTCACCTCCTTGGCGCCCAAGCCTGCAGCCACTCCCTCATCCTGTCCAGGTTCCCCTTCCCAGCCTCCGCCGCTGCAACGCACCATTCCAGAGCCCACACCCCCTCCGCAGATAGCTGCTCGGCCAGCCTCCTCCTCTTCTGGTTCGTCTCGTCGACGCAAAAGTACATGCTTCCTTCCGCAGTGGACAATTCCTCCAGCAATGGCTTCACGAGGGGCAACACCGCAGAGGCAGAAGAGCCCTTGGCCTCGAGACCCGTGTTTGCCCTCCCGGTCTTGCACCATTCATTGGTACAGTGGGACTTTCCGCACCCGGTCATCATCTGTCCGAGGTATTTTCGCTCGATCCGTCTGCGCAGGGCCTTGTTTTCGGGGTCATGCATGCTCACGTACAGCGGGCCGAAACAGATCGAGCAGAGGCCAATGTCGTTGCCGGGGCCCTGACCTTGCGTTGTTCCCGCACCAGTCTGACCCCGGGCGCCTACTCCGTGGAGCGTTCTTCCGCAGTTGGCGTTGCGGCAAATAGCTGGCTTGTCTCTGCTGGCCTTGTCGAGTTCGTGATGCTTCATATGTGTCTCCATGTCACGAAGTCGGACAATTTTGTCACACAGGTGGCATTCGGTTGTTCGGCTGCCGTCTGCGAGCTCGTGCGCTGTGAGGCCGGAGAGGACCACTTCTGGCGATGGACTGAATGGATCTCCTTCTTGAGGGACTTCCAAATGACAGAATCGACAGAGTATCAGCTTTCCGGGGCACACAGATGTTCGATGTCGAGCCAGATCTACCAGCGAGTTGGTTGAGAAATCGCAGTCTTGACACCGACGATCCTGGTGGAAGACAGCGTTGTGTTTGGTTCTGCTGGCAAGCGAATTGCCCTTGGCCGAATCCTGAGGACAGTGCCAATGGGCGCGCCACTCTTCCGAGTCCTTTTTGAACACACCGTCGCACTCTGGACATGAAACATTTTTCCGTCTGCAAAAACTCTCGTGAAGAATCATGGTTCGACTGGGAACCCACTGTCTACAGTTTGTGCACTGTTCCTCGTTCTGACCATGCTCTCCCCTGTCTGACCCCATCTTGTCGGGGTCAGTTTGGTCATCTTGCGACCCCAACTTGGCTCTTATCGTGAACGATGCAGGCCCATTTGCCGGCGTTGCTTCCGAAGCAAGACTAGAGCCGTGAACAGAGATGAGTATCGACTCCGCATTATCCAGTTCGCAATTAGACGGAGATATTCTGATCGTTTTGAGTCCGTGTTCTGCAGGGGAAAAGTCCCCAAAGACGTGTGTTGTTTCTCTCGGCAGCGCTCTGTGTCTCGACGACCGAGGTGTGACGAATAAGTCCACGGCATTCTCTTGTGTTATGCCACTAACAGTTATCGTCAGAATTTGGGACCGATCCCAGGACGGCAGCACGTAGTCGACGTATCCCCCTGCCTGAACCTTGCCAGCAACCTCTTTCCAAATGTCGAGATCGCCACCTTTTGTTATTCCACCGAAAATCTCGTTCTGCGACTGCGTCATAATGTGACGCATTGTTTCTCGAGCTTGTTCTTCGTTGAGCGCCTCGATATCCACCTCCAGGTCCGTGTCGACGACGCATATTCCATCGCCCTCGGGTGATAGCTTGTCCACCAAGAACTTGAATGTTTCTCCCCTGACCCCGTGCACCGTCAAAACCGAGTTCCTGGTCAGGCAAGTAAAGTGATCTCGAAGATGTCGCTCCAGCAAGGACTTCCAGTCATCTGGGTTGTAACCTGCCTCGAGAGGTCGCAGCCTTACATACGTGCCTTTTGGCACCAGTGCTGCGTGCACCGCTAATTGCGTCGGATTCGTACGCATCGCATTCCCATCATCATCTAGGTCAACAGCCAGGCTGTCGGAGGTGCCACATCCATTTCTGAGCGCAAGCTCCTCTGAGTCTATACCTAGAGCATCGACAAGAAACGAGCTCAGGCCAATGGTTCCCTCTTCGGCCGAGAATTCTCGAATACCGGCAAACAAGACGTTTCCATTCTGCGAATTGACGAGCCGAAAAGTCAGCGGCTGTGGCAATTGCTGACGTTGATCGGGCGCAAAATCGTTCGATCGGTACGGGTTCAATGGATCCCGGGCAGTGAAGCTCGATGCCGGTGGCGCCTGGGACGGCGCAGCTGCTAGAAGCTGCTCTAGTGCAGACTGAGGGAGGATAATCTTGTCTCCAGTTAGATTCTTCACAGAGGTCGTCTCGGGGCGCAGGACGTGGAAAGAAGCCGACCAGCGGAATGCTGGTGGCACTGCCATGTTGTTTGCCGGCTTCAAGCGTTTAATGACGTGGGGTGTGCTGTACACGATGTTTTGGGGTCTTGGTCTCTTTAAAAGAGAGATTCACGCGCACGGCTCAACACATTTTTCATCAGGAAAGATCTCGTCATTTGAGGACGCTGGCTAATTCGTCGTGCCAAAGGCAGGGCGAGCTATTTTCATCACGATATTCACGACGGGCGTCAAGGTGATGAGTGAGTGCTAAGTCAGCGGATTCTGCCGACTTCCATCTGCCACGGTCACGTGGATCAATGGAGTAGTCTGGGAATAACGCGGGAAGCGAAAGGGGAGCTTTGTTCGAGTGTGGCTCGCGACGTTGCTAGGTACTAGGTAGGTAGAGAGCCAGAGAGCCTGACAATCATGAATGCGTTTGTCAATTGCTGCTCAAAAGCGCTTTCTGGATTGACCCCCGGGCTTTCTATTCGACACTCGACACACATCATTGGCAAGTTGGGCCGCCTCCATGCTTTCGTCCTTGCAAGCACCCATCCAAGTCCGTGACCATGGAGCAGACAAAGTCCAAATTTCACAGGACCATATCCGTCCAAATACGTTGACACACATAGTACAAGCAAGCGGCGCCTCTTGATACTGCGAAAAGTGTCGACACGTAGCAGGATGCAAGCCTTCCATTCCCACCACTGGTCGAGGCTCGACGGAAGTTGCGGGAGGGAAAGCAGGGTTGCGGGAGGAGAAAAAGTAGCAGCAGCAATCGTGCAGGTCAAATTTGGTTGGGACTGAGTGAGATGCTCCCAACCCCGGATTGTTGTGCATCATAGTCATGCGGCAGAGCAATGACGGGCCTTGTCCTCGACCAATCACGCCATTTCACGAAAGCGTCGTCTGTATCCCTCTTCCCAGTCAGTGCAGTCACCAATGACCATTCCAGGCTCCAACACGCCAGGCCTCAGCGCTCTGGATTTAACTCGACCAGCATATTCGAGAATCACCAACATTTCACCACCGCGTTCGACGCCACCGCCGACCACGGCTTGCACGGCCCGCCCAATGCGTCCAGCTCGAGAAGCACACATGTCCGCATGAGCCGATACGCGTCACACGTTGCCTGGACCGCTCCTTCCGTTTGGCGAGCACCCATGCCACACCATTCGTCCTTTGAGACCTGAGGCGCCGACGTCGCCACTAGGACTAGGCTAGATACAGTCTCGTAGATACTGGCTTCCAGACTTGATTTGATTGATAGTGTTGACAGATATACATTATGTACACCGACAAAGCGCCTCATTACCCGTTGGTCCATATCATGCAATCATACCCCATCTAGAGGATTGTTCGACCCGGGTCGCGCTCGGACTTCAAGGTGGCCGTCCCCAAGTCCACCTCCGCGTCATTCTCTCCTCCCACTCCCTCTTGCAGCAAAACCTCCGTTGTCTCCGCGCCATCTTGTACGATTTCTTATTTTATGCTCGAATGACCACTGCTTTCCCCACAGCATTGTCCAACGGCACACAGACGCTTCCGCAGGACCTGTCGGTGGGCACTCCGATACAACCCTGGAAGCTGTTCCCTCGAATGAGATAATCTTTCACTTGGCCGCTTTTGAGCGGCTGAATGTGAATTGGACTTGACTTACCCTCCCCCGGTCTGGCAAGGTTACCTGACGCTCGTGTATGACAGGCTATAGATAAACCTTACGCGGCATCTCTATTTCGTGGATTCACAAGGGATTCAACAATCAGCCCTCGACCGGCTAGATTAACTTATTCGTCTATTTTGACCTTCTACTTGATCCGTGCCCTGCGCTCAGAGCCATCGACCTATGACGGGTCTTTCGAGATACAACAACACATCTACACCGCAATATCAGGTCGCTCGCTTCTTCGGCCTCTTTATTCGTCATCACACCCTATCCTTATAGATTGCATCCATCTTGTCGTTTGCCCCATTCCAAAGTTCCAGATTTGAAGCATCTCCTTGTCGAATACTGCACGTTTTCCTTTTCGACTTTCCTGGAATTTTCCTGTCGTGCGTCCCCGGAGCCTGACATGAGCCAAGCTACCGACGGTCAAACGCGTGAAGAGCTCGAGGTTTCCACATCTCTGTTCGATGTCCTCCATAACTCTTTGATTCTCCGCCACATTGCACCATACCTATCCATATACAGCCTTTTGCGACTCTCTGCAACGAGCAAGGATTTTCATTCCCTCATCCGCACCACGCCTGGTGTATTTCGTCATCTCGACCTTACGCGGGTGAAAAGGGCTAAATTCGACGTCAACCCAACCAACAATGGTGGAGAAGTGTGGCGCAATGTACAGGTAGATGAGCATCTGACTGAAGATGAGTAAGTGTATGATGAAGCCCCATTATCGCAATGAACGAAATATTAATTGAAAGCAGCTTTTACTCCTTACCGTTGAGAGGCATCTTTAGTGCCATCCGCCAGCAGAATTTTCTCCAAGATGTCCAAACCTTGATTCTCGATGGACTATCAGTGACTTCTGATTTGTGCCATGAGATTATCAATGATCCTTCCTATAGCGTCCGTGTCTTGTCCATCCGCGATGTCAGGAACCTGAACCAGGCCAAACTCCGAGGGGCGTTGCAGTACGCCTGCCGACCAAGTCGACCCGAGAGTTCGCCAAGGCTCAAAGCCATCTACGTGTTTGGATCGAAGGAGGCTGATCCAGAGCAGACGAGTGGCTCGATAAGCGCGGGCTGGAATCGCAAAAGCCAGCAAGTGCTGCCCGCCTTATTGAAAAATGAGGGCGATAGTTGGTGGTCCAAAAAAGGCCGCCTTATAGAACGGCCAATCTCGACTGACTGGATCAACTGCATGACTGTATGTCAGGGTACTATTGCCTTTGATGCCGTACTCTGCCAGAGTCCTCGACATAGGAATTCACCCGTGTTTGGGCAGCCACCCATGCTAGCCGACAGCGCACCCGCTGCGGCTACCTACGCGGTTGGCGGCTGTGAAAGCTGTGGGAAGGCACCAGAGGGTCTGGTAATGCAGGACTTGTGTTCGCCTCTCGATCTTCCACTGCTCAGTCCCGTTCCCATCATGGCATCCTCGGTTCGTGCAGCGACATGCCCATCACAGCCTGGACAATCATTTGTTCCACGATGTAGCGACTGCCTTGGAGAACGATACTGCGCCTGCTGCCACAAGTGGTGGTGCGAATCTTGCTACCACTTACCAGGCCAAGGACGAGTCCCTGCGATGAATGACTTCATTGTAGTCGACGAGGAGGATAGTGTGGCGAGTTTTGCACAAATGCTTGCGTTGCAGGATAGTGCCCCAAAATTAAAGGTACGGCGAAGCATTTTTACTTTGAGTGCTTGGTATCCCGACTACTAGGTAGTTGCATCAAGGCACAGCAGAAAGATTGTCCATGAGGCCAGAGGGCGTCGATGGCTTGATGGGTTGACCTAGCCAGCGTGTCACTCTGAATATGAAGTCTGGCGATGATGATTGCTCATCATGTCGCAACGATTGGCTGTATTAGAGTCTAGACTAACGAATTCGTTCAGAATCGGGTATCCAAAAGCTGCTGGGAATGTGGCAACAACGTAGGCCACGGTCACCAGTTCACAGAACATGAAGCTGAAACTAACGTCTGCCAGTGCGATACATGTATCAGCAAGACACAACGAGTGTGCAGAAAATGCTGTGCAGGTTACTGCATTATTCACAATGAGGGTTCCTCTTCCGAATTTGTGGGTTTTTGCAATTTCTCGCATTCCCATTGAATTTGACTATGTACTGATTTCATGATAGTGTGATTGGTGTATTTCACGCGGTAGGGGTTTGGGCCGACAGTCAGTCCCGCCGACTTCAACATGGCATGTCACCTTGGATGTAACTCCTCTCTAACACGTTGCAGAGACCCGAAACCAGCTCGAACAAGGCTTGCCGCAAGCGCTATTCCTGCTGATCTGATTCGAAGGAGGATGCGAGACGCGGTGACCAGGCCACTGATTTGAGAGATGATGGGGCTGGATCCCAATGGGTGCAGGAAAGGATTTGCTTGCCCCTCACAGCCCGTCACATAGTAAATAGTGTGATGTGACGACCGGCCGGCATGATGAGAAACTATGTCCTTTGCTTCTAGGTCTTCTCCTCTTCATCAGATAGCGACCCATGCACACCACTCTGGCGCGACGTGCGTAATAAAGAAAACTAGTTCCGAGTTGGGTGAGGTTGTCGTTTGCGAACAACAAAAAGGTGCCGCTACAAACTGTGTTGTGACCACGTACATGATCGTCTTTGTCGGCGCGGCACTGTTGGAACAAGTAGCCCATCAAGTTGACAGGTGTACATGCCCGTGGGCACTTGACTGTGGCCGAACCAACCTTGGTCTTCTACCTAGTAGGTATTAGGTATATGGCACGCAGAACCTCATTGAGCAAATCCTAGTCTGCCGCTCGCACGCACAGCTCCACGCCAAAGACTATGCTCGTCAGACCCAAAAACCCCGTCCAAACCCCCGCCATTGTTCCCACTCCCGCTCGGGTCCAGCTTTTGAGAGAAGCGACAAAACGGCTTCAGGTGAAAGTCAGCCCCGCGGCCAGCTTTTTCGCCACCAGGGCCGAACCCAGCTCCTCATAGTCCCTTTTGGTGACGGCCAAGCTCTCAATGTTGACATGGTTGGCGAGGTTTGCGGCGCCGAACCAGGTACTCGTGACAGGATCGGCCGGTCTCGCCACGCGCACCACGCAGTCATCCGGGACGCGCTGCACAACCTCCCTCTGCAGGCGCTGGATGAAGCCGTCAAAGAGGGTGTTGCCGCCCACGACGACAATGTTGGCCAGCAGGCCGGGCCAGAGACCGAGGGGGAGTTCCTGCAGCGACTGCACAACCAGGTCCGCCAGCCCGGGCTGCCGCATGCCCACGTCCGAGGGGTGGAAGACGAGCTCCGGGACGACGAACCGCTCGTTCCGCAGCGTCAGGACGTCCCCCTCGTCGTCGTCGACGATGGCGCCGCCCGCCGCGGCGAGTTTCCTCCGCGCCTTGGCCCTGGCGTGCCGGCCGGGGTCGTGCTCGAGCACCGCGCCCCGCGTCCGCGTGTGGAAGTCGGGCAGGATGTAGTCCTTGGCGATGCCGCCCGACCCCGAGAGGTACGCCTCGCGCCGCTCGCCCCTGGTGCCCTTCCAGGTGGCCTCGAGTTCGGACCGGAAATCGGTGCTGACGTAGCAGACCGCCTCCTTCATCTCGTTGACGATGAAGGTCTCGTTGCGCATGTCGAAGTGGCGCAGGGAGAGCAGCCGCGCGAGGTGGTTCGTCAGGAGCTTGCCTCCGACGTCGAGCCGGCGGACGGCCGAGTGCAGCGGCTGGCCGCGGAGGAGGGGCGTGACGGTCGTGTGCGAGTAGCCCGAGTCGATGACCAGGACGACTTCGGCGGGGGCGTTGGCCACGGTTGGGGCATCTCGAGGGGTCCGGAAGAGGGCTTGTATGTCGTGGTAGGCGTTGAAGCTTGGGCCTGGGATTTCAAAAAAAAAAAAAAAAAAAAAAAAAAAAAAGGGAGAGA
>SRQA01000837.1:0-15753 GCA_018360365.1 Claviceps citrina | reverse complement strand
AAACCTTTTGCTATTATATTATAATTATATATTAATAATATAAGGGTTTCTTTACCTTTAAGAGTGCTATAATAAAAAGCATAATATATAAGCTTTCCTTATTAAACCTTTTGCTATTATATTATAACTACACGCTAAATATATAAGATTTTCTATATTAAAGGGTATTATAACTAATTAAAGTATAATATATAGGCCTTTCTTATTAAACCTTCTGCTACTATACTATAACTAAGCATTAACTAAAGCATAAATAAACTATATAATTAAAATAAACAAACCTATATAAATATAAAGGAATATAAAAGTGTCTTTAAGACTTGTAAGCTAAGTATAATTACTATAATTACACTTTATGCTACTTATGCCTTCTATAAGGCGTAAGACTTTATAATATCTTTTATATTTATAAGCTCATAGTATTTAAAGGAGTATAAGTAAGGAATATTATATAAAAAAGCTACTAAGTAGCTATAGTATTAAGGAATTATTAAGTAATTAAGCAAATTTTTCTCCCTTATTTAAGTAATAAACAAGCAAAAGCACACGTAGCACACACGCTATATATAAGCTACTTATCTCTCTTATTATTAGTTATAACATCCCTTATAATATCCTTTATAATATCTTCCTTTATATAGTCTAGTAAGGTAGTAGGCAGTATTATACTAGTATTAGAGGTAGGCATAGTACTTACACTAGCCTATTAAAGCAAATTAGCAAATAGTTTATAAGCTTAGTAAATAGTAAGTAATACTTATAAATTATACTATTAAGACCTATAGGTAGTTTATAATATCTTACTAGACCTTTATATTATATACTATAAGGGTATATTAGAAGCTTGCCTAAGAAGTAGTTAATTTAATATATATAAGTAAGCCTTTTATAAATAAGTATTACCTCTTCCTCCTGCTTTATCTTAGTAGTAGTAGCTTATTTTAATTAGTAGTATGCCTAGTAATACACTTATAAGGAGTTAGAAAATATATAATATTTACTATAGTAAACTAAGCATAATATTTCTTTTTACTACTATTAGCATGTACTATATATAACTTAAGTAATTGCCTTTAGTTATTAATATCCTAGATAAGAGTATAAGTAATAAATAAGTAATAATATTAAGTAATAGTAGTACTTATAGTTACTTTCTCCTAGGAAGGCTAAGTCTTTAATAGTACGTTTTATTATATAATAATAGCCCTATATAAATTATTAAAAATTAATAAGGTAGTTATAAATAACTTAAAGCTTATTAGTAATAATATTATAGTAAGGTTAGGTAATTAAGACTTATATATTTATACTACTTATTTAAGCTAGTATAATAAACGTATTTTGCAAATCCTATATAAGAGTATTAGACAAAGTAATTAAGTAATAAATATACTATAATAATAGCACTTACTTTTACCTTTTGCCTAGTAATTAGGCAGATTAGTTAGCTCCTAAATAATCTCTTTATAGGAGCTAGGTACTTTATATTTTTAAGCAAAAAAGACTTAGGTATAAAGCAAGTAGCTATAGTAATAGTAGTAGTAACTTAAAGAAAATTAGTAGTGTATTTAATAGTATAATAAGAAAAACTTACCTAGGCTTAGCTATAACTATAACGCGCTTTATAGGCATAGTTATAGTAGTGTTAGCAGGTAAAGCACTTAAAGATATAATAAATTTTAAAATTTATAGTTAGTAGTAAGTAAGGAATTTTTTCTACACTATAATATTATATTAGCCTATAAGTTATTAAAGAGTAAGAAAAAGAGTTATAGTAAGTTTTATACTAGTAGTAAGGCACTTATATTACTAATAATAATAATAAAAGAAGAAAGAAAAAAGCTATAAAGCTTAAGGAAAATTTAAGGGTTTTATCCCTTAGAAGAGGGTAGCAAATTTAAGCTTAGCTAAGTAGCTAATTAAATAACTTCTTATGTTAAGTTTACTTTAACCCTTAGTTATTATAAATATATAGCTAGATAAAAACAAAGCAGCAAGACTGCGAAGACTATATAATGCCTATAAAGAGCATAAGTAAAAAACTATAGTAGGAAAACTAATTTTATAATAATATACAAATTAATAGGAATAAGAGTAGTAATACTACTATAACTATAAAGCAACTATAAAGGGCATAAGTAAAAGGCTATAGTAATAATTAAGCGGGATATTTAACCTAACTAAGCGATAATATTAGTAGTAGATTATTTATTATAAAATTAAAGCAGTAAGTCTACTAGGACTATAAAGTAACTATTTAGGGCATAAATAAGAAACTATAATATTACCTTTAGCTAGGGGAATAGAGCTATAGAAATAATAGATTTTAGGGTTTTAGATTAAATAGTTAAGGGCAAGGTAACTCTTTTATAATTAAGGCAGTTACTAGCAAAGAGGGTTACCCTATTAGGACTAAAGGGCTAAAGAGGTTGCCTTAGGCTAATAAGAATAATATAAGCGTGCTAGCTTATAGCGCTTAACTAGCGCCCTAGCTAAGAGCATGTAACCTATAATATATATACTAGAGGCCTCTGCTATATATAAATAGGGGGTAAGAATTAATATAGTTATATATTATAACCTACCTTCTAGTTTACTATAACCTCCTTGCGTCTCTTACTCTAGTATCCCTAGATTAACCCCTAACATATTTATAACTACTTTATTAATTTTTAATAATTTATATAAGACTATTATTATATAATAAAATATATTATTAAAGACTTAGCCTTCCTAAGAGAAAGTAACTATAAATACTACTATTACTTAATATTATTACTTATTTATTACTTATACTTTTATTTAGAATATTAATAATTAAAGGTAATTACTTAAGTTATATATAATATATACTAGTAGTAGTAAAAAGAAATATTATACTTAGTTTACTATAGTAAATATTATATATCTTCTAACTCCTTATAAGTATATTACTAAGTATATTACTAATTAAAATAAGCTATTATTACTAAGATAAAGTAAGAAAATAAAGTAATAATTATTTATAAAAGGCTTGCTTATATATATTAAATTAACTACTTCTTAGGTAAGTTTCTAATATACCTTTATAGTATATAATATAAAGGTTTAGTAAGATACTATAAACTACTTATAAGTCTTAATAATATAATTTATAAGTATTACTTACTATTTACTAAGCTTATAAACTATTTACTAATTTGCTTTAATAAGCTAGTATAAGTACTATACCTACTACTAATACTAGTATAGTATTACTTATTACCTTACTAAACTATATAAAGAAGGATATTATAAAGAATATTATAAAAGATATTATAACTAATAATAAGGATGATAAGTAGCTTATATATAATATATATACTATAAATACTTTTACTTATTTATTACTTAAATAAGAAAGAAAAATTTACTTAGTTAATTAATAATTCCTTAATACTATAGCTACTTAGTAGCTTCTTTATATAATATTCCTTATTTATACTTTTTTAAATACTATAAGCTTATAAATATAAAAAATATTATAAAGTCTTATGCCTTATAGGAAGTATAAGTAGTATAAAGTATAACTATAGTAATTATACTTAGCTTATATATCTTAAAAATACTTTTATATTTCTTTATATTTACATAGGTTTATTTATTTTAATTATATAATTTATTTATGCTTTAATTAATACTTAGTTATAGTATAGTAATAAAAGGTTTAATAAGAAAAGCCTATATATTATGCTTTAATTAGTTATAATACCCTTTAATATAAAAAATCTTATATATTTAGTATATAATTATAATATAATAGTAAAGGGTTTAATAAGAAAAGCTTATATATTATACTCTTTATTATAATACTCTTAAAAGTAAAGAGACTTTTATATTATTAATATATAGTTATAATATAATAATAAAAGGTTTAATAAGGAAAGCTTATATATTATACTTTTTATTATAATACTCTTAAAGGTAAAAAAACCCTTATATTATTAATATATAGTTATAATATAATAATAAAAGGTTTAATAAGGAAAGCTTATATATTATACTATTTATTATAATACTCTTAAAAGTAAAGAGACCCTTATATTATTAATATATAGTTATAATATAATAGCAAAAGGTTTAATAAGGAAAGCTTATATATTATACTATTTATTATAATACTCTTGAAGGTAAAGAGACTCTTATATTATTAATATATAGTTATAATATAATAATAAAAGGTTTAATAAGAAAAGCTTATATATTATATTATTTATTATAATACTTTTAAAGGTAAAAAGACTCTTATATTATTAATATATAATTATAATACTATAATAAAAGGCTTAATAAAAAATATATATATATAATATGCCTTACTTAGTTATAACACCCCCTAAGGTAAAAGGTCTTGTGTATTTAACACTAAGTTATAATATAATAGTAAGGGTTTACTATATAAGGTTTATTAATAGTTTTTAAAAATAATAAGTAGGATAGAAAATAAGTTAAATATATTATAAAGTTAATATTACCTTAGTGTAAATACTTAACTATTAAGTAAATATAAATATAAAGGGAAAACTTACTTATACTTTTATAAAAAAAACTTACTTATACTCTAATAGCTAGCGGCTTTATTAATATAAATAAGTATTAAGCTAAACTACTTGAATATTTTATAAAGAATAACTTACTTACACTCTAATAGCTAGCAGCTTTATTAATATAAATAAGTATTAAGCTAAACTACTTAAATATCTTATAAAAAGTAACTTGCTTATACTCTAATAGCTAGTAGCTTTATTAATATAAATAAGTAATAATTTAAATAAGGGCTATAGGCATCTCCTAATTACTTAGTTAAGACTTTGCTTATACTATAATAGCTAGTAGCTTAATTATTATAAAGGAATATTATATTTAATTTAAATATAATCTCTAAAAAAAAGCAATTATTTTTATTAATAACTAACTTAGGGGCTATTATATAAGTATTTACTAAGCTTTAAACAACTTACTTAGTATATATAATAAAGGCATTCCCTTGCTATAACTAATACTTTTTTAAAACTTATTTAAGAATTTATAATATAGTAAATCTTACTTAGTAAAGGGTTTGCTTAAACTTATTTAAAAAGCTACTTACTTATAAGTCTTACTTAGTAAGGGGTTTGCTTATTTGCAAATCTTACTTAGTAAGGGGGTCTGCTTAAACTTATCTAAAAAGCTACTAACTTATAAGTCTTACTTAGTAAAGGGTCCGCTTATTTACAAATCTTACTTAATAGGGGGGTTTACTTAAACTTATTTAAGAAGCTACTAACTTATAAGTCTTACTTAGCAAGGGGTTTGCTTATTTACTAATCTTACTTAGTAGGGGGGTTTGCTTAAACTTATCTAAGGAGCTACTAACTTATAAGTCTTATTTAGTAAGGGGTTTGCTTATTTGCCTTTCTCTTTGCCCTTCTCTAAGGCTAAGGTAATTATTATTATTATTATAGTACACTAGTTAGCTCCCTAGGGGGCTAATATCTAGAACTTCTACTACTAATTTATATAGGAAAAACCCTAGTATAGGAAGGAAAACCTATATGCGCTTATTAGGCTACGCGCGGACCCTATTAGGTTTACTAAGGTTCTAATTATAAAAAAGGGTGTGCTACCTACTAGCTAAGTCCTAGTAGTAGTTACTAGAAGTATATATAGAAGGTAAAATTACCCTAAAGAAGGTCCTTAGTTTATCTTAGCCCTTACTAGCCCTTAGCTAAAGCCCTTTACCTTTATAGCTTTTACCTCTTCCTAGTCCTTATATAAATATACTACTAAGGTAAATTATCCTAGCTATCTTATTTATATAAGCTAATAGGTTATAATAAGAGTAGTATAGTAGTTATTAAAAGTAGTAATTACTTTATATTAATCCTAAAAAGGACTAGGATTTAAATAAATAAGCTAGAGCTTAGTAAATTATAGGTATTTTATAATAATATAATAGTGTGTTTCTAAGGCATTCTTATAGGGGTAAAGTAAGGAGTTTGCCTTTAGTATATATTTTTTATATAAAAAGGTTTATAGCTTTATTTATTTTATATATATTTAAATAAGGGTAGTAAACTTATACTTTTATATTACCTTATAAAAAAGTATTACTTTATATATAAAGTAAAAGCTTAGGCTATATTTTACTACTATAAGGGCATGTTATAGCTAGCACTCTTAAGTACTATTTTTATTATAATATTATTTATTTCTTTAGTTTTACTTAAGTTTCTTCTTAGCTAATAAGTTATTAAAAGTAGGGGGAGGCCTTCTTAGTAATACTATATAGGCTAGTAAGGGGCATTTAAGCTATTTATATATTCTCTAGTTATAAAGTAAGGTTACTATTACTATATATATGCTATATATTCTCTTTATTATTTTACTAAATTCTAATTATTTATAGTATTTTTAGTAATAAAAGTTTAAATAAAGGTTTAGGGAAGGGATAGCTACTTTAGTTTTAAGTAATAAAAGTAGTATAGCTTTATGGGCCTTAGTAATAATCTAAAAGTATTTATTTTACTTAATTATAAATACCTTTACTATGCCTTTTATAACCTTACTATATCTAGCTTAAGTATAGTAAAATCTTATACTATAAGTAATTATACTTCTAATAACTTAGGTATAAAGTAGCCTTACCTTATAAAGGCTATAGCCTTATATAAACGCTATAAGTAATATAAGAGTAAGCTATTATTACTTTAGCTTAGCTATAGTTTTAGCTTAGTATACTTTCTAACTTAGTTTTTAGTAAACCTAAACCCTTAGGAATTAAGTAAACTAAACTAGCTATATTATTATAATCCTAAGTTAGACTAGGGTAGTATTAGGGTAGTAATAATATATAAAGTATATTAACTTACTTTTTTAAAAGTAAAACTTAAGGCTAGACTTTTTAAACTATTTTTAGTAAACTTTTTATATAGCCTTAAGGTAGGTTTAATTTTTTTTATAGTTTTTTTATATATAATAATATTTATATTATTAAAGAATCCTAAAGTAAGTATTAACTTTATATATACTAGCTTATTATAAAGGGGTATAATATAAAGTAAGAATAGAATTAGGAAAATAAAGAAGCCTTAGGGAACCCTAGCTCTAATTAAATACTTATTTAATAGTTAGTTCTTAAATAAAAAGGTTATTATTTTATTTATAATAAACCCCTAGGTTTATATTACTATTTAGTTAGGGATGCCTTATTATAGTATAATATAAAGTAGCTTATACTAATAAATAGTATTAAAAGCTATTAATATATTTAGTTATAAAAGTAATATAGTATTACTATAATACTATATTACTCTTACTACTTTCTCTAGTATACTAAGGGTATATTTTATTAACCTCTTAGCTTAGTTTTTTATTTATATTTTAGGCAAGGCCCCTCCCTTTTTAATAGCACTAATAAGCTATACTATTATTATTATTTTTATTACTTTTTTAATAATATTTAAGAGGGTAATAAGGCACTATACTCTTACTTTTTATAGGTTTATAGGGGATTTCCCTAGCTTCTTTAGGACTATTATAAGACCTTTTTAATATAGTTTTAGGTAGTATTTAATCCTATAATAAGTATTAAGAAGTATAATAAGTATAGTAGCTAAATGTTTACTATAAGCCTTAAGGAACCCTACTAAAATCTTATTAATCTTAAGTGCTTTCTAGCTAGCTATAAACTAAATAATTTACTAAATTTCCTTTAGGTTAAAGTAGTTATTATTAGGAAATATAGTAAAATTAAGGTAGGTATTTATTTTTAGTAAAATATTATTTAGTTTTATATTAAAGGCTAGGAAAAAGTATTTAGTAAATACCTTTGCTTTTATACTATATATTATTACCTTTTAGGTATTCTCTTCCTTTTTATAAAAAAGTATTAGTACTTATTAGGTATTTAGTAAAAGTTTACTTCTTAACCTAGCTTATTTCTTAAGGGCCTAAAGGCTAGTATAGTTAAAGAAAGCTTTATAAACTACTTATTTTTAGGCACTTTATTTTTTCTTAGCTATAACCTAGGATTATTCCTTTATTATTTTAGTTATAATTTATAAGTTATAGTTTATATAACTTACCCTTTATTAGTATTAGGCCTAGTAGGCTATAGTAATTATATCCTTAACCCTCCTATTTTATTATAGCTACTAAGCTAGGCCTTTATAGATTTTTTTTAGTGCTACTAGGTTTATAATCTTATATAACTCTTTAGTAATTTACTTAGTATACTAGTTAATATCTTTTAGGTAAGTAAAGGGGATTTATATAATTACTATATAAAACCTATACTTAGCTTTTATTACTATAAGCTTTTTATTTAGTATTTTCTAGGTATATATTACCTTTTAGTTATATAAGGAGTTTATACTAGTATAAATATATATAAGTTATAGTAAATAATTAGAACTACTAAGGTTCTTTCCTTTTATAAATTTAGTCTTAATATTATAAAATACTTAGGCTAGGTTAATAATATTATTATATCTCCCTTTAGCTTACTATATTACCTTACTATAAAGTATAATAAGCCCTAGCTTTTATTATACTACTAGGTCTAGTAAGGTTTTATTACCTAGTAAGTTTTAGTTATATTTATTCTATAAAAGGTAGTATAGGTTAAAGTCCCTTATAATTATATTATAAAGCCCTAGGGGGGTTATTATAAGTTCTTTAATTAGAGTATTTTATTTCCTTTTATAGCCTAGGAAATAAATAGTATAAATATCTATACCTTTAATTATAACTAAGCACTAATCCTTACTAAACTTAGTTACCTAAGCCTTAAGGCTATAGTATTTATATATATAAATAGCTACCCTACTCTTATATATTACTAGCTAATAATATCCTAAGCTAAAGTATAAGGGTAGCTTACTTACTCTTATAAACTCTTATATTATTATTATATTAGTATTAGTATAGTAGCTTAGTATTACCTAAATAAGTCTAGTATTCTTTCTTATATTTTAATATATAACTTATATTATATAATTTAGGCTAAATCTTAGGTGCTTAGTATATTTAAGGCTATTATAAAAGCGCTAGGCTAGCTAAAGAAGCTATTAATATTACCTTAGGTAGCTTTATTTAGGGAAGGCAAGGCTTATAGCTTAAATAATCTACCCTTATAGCTAGCTACCTTTTTTTATAGTAATTCTTCTTTAGTAAGGAAGCTACTAGCCTCCCTTATATATCTCTTACTAGGTAATAATCTAGTACTTATTAGTAAGTAAAACTTAATTAGTAATAGCTTAGTAAAAGTAAGGGGTTTAGATATATAAAGGGCTCTTACTTTATTCTATACTTTATTTATAACTAAGTAGCTATAAGATTATACTAGGTATAGTTTCTTATAGTTAATATATTTAGCTTTAGTCTTATTTTTTTTAGCTAGATAGTTATCTTTTATTAGGTAGCTAGTATTTATATAATAGCTATATTAAGGGACTACTTTATAGTATATTATAATATACTTAAACTTATAGTACTTAAAGTATTAATAAGGGTTTAGTGCTTTATTATAAGGTTTAGTATTAAAAATCTTTACCTTATAAACTACCCTAAAGTAATATAAGTAATTTACTATCTTAACTTTATTAATTTTAATAATAAGCAATACTTTTATTATAATATTATAGGGTTTTTATATTATAACCTTAATAAGGCTAGGGCTATTTACTTTCTTAAGCTAAGCAAGAAAACCTTTATAAAATTAGTTCTTTACTATAAGAAATTCTTTAATAATAATACTATAAATATAGTAGCTTAATATTACCTTTTTACTAAAAGTATTCTTTACTTAGGTTAAGTTTTTAGTATATTTCTTTAAAGTCTTATAAAATATTATAATTATATTACTACTCTAAAGGTATTAGGCTATTACTACTACCTTAGCACTAAGGGCCTAGTTAGTTATTATAATTATTTTATTTAAGGATTATTTAGCTAATACTTTAGCTATATTTTTAATAATAACTTCTTAGTATACTCTTAGGAGAACTAGTATAATAATAGTTTAGTTTACTAGTTTAGTAATAATGTTTATAATTAGTGCCTTATTAGTAGTAATAAAAGCTTATATTAAGGCTACTTTAAAAGTATTATTAATAGCTTTTTTAACTACCTTTTTAATTATTTTCTTAAGGTTTTTTCTAGTAAGGCTAGAAAGAGTATTACCTAAAGTAGCTATATATTTAGTATATATTTTTACTATATTAATAGCCTAAAGGACTACCTTTTATATACTTCTTAGTAATATTATTAAAATAAGGTTAGTAATTTCCTTATATTTTTCTTTTAAATAATTTATAATTATATTTTATATAAGTACTAATATAGTATTACTTTAGGTTTTTATTATATACCCCTCTTTACTTATATTAAAGTAGTAGTAGCTTTAGGTAAGCTTATAATTTTTATTATTAATATTTATTAGTATTTTATTTACTACTATACTTATACTTTAGTTATAATATACTATTAAAGGGTAAGGTAAATAAATATAATAATTTTAAATCTAGTGTTTTTTTTTGTTTTAAAGGTAGTTTTGCGTTAGTATAGTGGTGCGGGCGAAATCGCGAAAAGTTCTTAGTTTTTTTTAAGGCTAAGGTAATAGTTAATAGTAATAGTAGCTAATATTCTCTTTTTAGTTAGGGATAATTTCATACTTTATTACTTTAAAACTTATCTTAGTAAAACTTAGTTAAGGATAAAAGGTTAAATAGCAGCAAAGGCTAGATTCTCTTCTTAGTTAGGAATAATTTAATGCTTTATTGCTTTAAAACTTGTCTTAGCAAACTAAGTTAAGAATAAAAGGTTAAATAGTAGCAAAGGCTAGATTCTCTTCTTAGTTAGGGATAATTTAACGCTCTATTACTTCCAAACTTATATTAGCAAACTTAGTTAGGGGTAAAGAGCTTATAAGGTAATAATAGCTATAATAGCTAATGTCTTACGCTTAGTTAGGGAGAGTACAAAGCTTATATACTCTCTTTCTTAGTTAGGGAGAGTGCAAAGCTTATACACTTTAACCTTATTAGTAATTATAGTTAAGAATAAGGGTTATAGCTAACCTAGTATAATATTTTATAAAGTTAAGTAAGTTAAATATTATAAGGGCTTATACTTACTTGCTAGATAGCTTTTGCTTTAAAGTAAGGTCCTTATAGTTAGTAGTAAGTTCCTTAAATACGCAAATATAGTCTTACTCAACACAAACACACGTTAACTATATAATAAGTATATAGCTTGTTTTAATTATAGCGCCTTTAATTTATTACTTAGTAAGAGTTTTAATTATTAAAAATAGCTTATTTAAAGCAAGTAAGCTTTAACTATATATAAAATATATAACTTACTTAAATATAAAACCTTTAATTCCTCTTACTTAGTAAGGATTCTAAATATATTATAAATAGCTTATTTAAAGCTATTAAGCTTTAACTATATATAGAGTTTATAGCTTACTTAATTATAAAGCCTTTAATCTTTATTTTATAATAAGAATCTAAATATATTAAGAGTAGCTTATTTAAAGCTAAGAAGCTCTAACTATATATAAAGAGTATAGCTTGCTTAATAGTAAAGCTTTTAATCTCTTATAAGAAATATACTATTATTTTATAGTAATCTCTTAAAAGTATATAAGGTAGCTTGCTTAAAGCTAGTAAGCTTTAAACTATATATTAAGGGAATAGCTTACTTAGTTACTAAGCCCTTAATTTATAGTAAAGTATAGGTAAGTTTATTATTTATAGTAAAGTTTTAAGAGTATTAAAAGTTACTTATTTAAAGCTAATAAGCTTTATTTATATATAAGGTAATTAGCTTACTTAATTATAGGGCTTTTTAAGTGTAATAAAGTATATATAAGTTTATTTAAGGCTAGTAAGCTTTAACTATATATAAAGAAAGTAGCTTAGCTATAGCATAGCTATATATATATAAATTTCTTATTTATTTAGTAGTAATTATAAAAGTATATAAATTAACTTATTAAAGCTAGTAAGCCTTAAAGCTTCTTTAGTTTTAATAAAATATACATAAATTTATTATTTCTTATAACTCTTTTTTAAGAGGTAGTAGACTTAGCTTATTTAAAGCTAATAAGCTTTAAAGCTTCTTTAATCTTAATAAAATATATATAAATTTATTATTCCTTATAACTCTTTTTTAAGAGGTAGTAAACTTAGCTTACTTAAAGCTAATAGGCTTTAAAGCTTCTTTAATCTTAATAAAATATATATAAATTTATTATTTCTTATAACTTTTTTTTAAAAGGTAGTAGACTTAGCTTGCTTAAAGCTAATAGGCTTTAAAGCTTCTTTAATCTTAATAAAATATATATAAGTTTACTATCCCTAGTAAGGCTTTTAAAAGGTATAATAATAGGCTTATTTAACACTAATAAGCTTTAACTATATAGTATAGGAACTACTTACTTATTTTAGGTAAGGTTTATAAAGGTAATAAATATAGTATATTTAAAGTAAGTAAGCTTTAGCCATATAAAGAGGGAGTAGCTTACTTAATTATAATACCTTTACTTATAGTAAAATATATATAAGTCTTATTTAATACTAAGAAGCTTTAATTATATTAAAAAAGTACTACTAATAAAGGTTTTTAGTAGTAGGTTATAGGAATCTCTAGGGTTTTTAAAGTTATTACTTTTGCCTAGCTTATTTAACCTAATTATCTACTATTATTAGCTTACTCTAAGGGGGTACTTAGTAAATAATTAAATATAAGGCTAAATTTAACTTAAGCTATAGGTTCTTATATAAGTTTATTACTATCTCTATGAATTTGCTACTTATATATATAAAGTTTAGTTTAGGCTATTATACCTTTCTTAGTCTAATAGTTTAGTAGGAAGAAGAAGAATTAAAATTATTAGAAGTTAATCTAGGGATATTAAAGTAAGAGATATAAGGAGGTTACAATAAACTAGAAGGTAGGTTATAATATATAACTATATTAATTCTTACCCCTTATTTATATATAGCAAAGGCCTTAAGTATATATATTATAAGTTATATACTCTTAGCTAAGGCGCCGGTTAGGCGCCACGAGCTAGCACGCTTATGCATTATCCTTATTAGCCTAAGGCAACCTCTTTGGCCCTTCGGTCCTGACACCTAGCGCATCCTAATTAGCCGCATCTAAACTCGCTTCGGATAGCTAGCTAGTGCGCTAGGCACGTAACCTATAATGTATATATTATAAAAATACTAAAAGACCTTATACTATCCCTTCTAGCTAGAAAACATAAAATATTAACTAGAATCTTAGTACTTTCTTTTTATATATATATTACTTATTATTCCTTATACCTTTATTTATTAGAGTTACTTATATACTAATACTAATTAATAGTTACAAAACTATAGATTAGTAAGATTTTATAGAAGAGAAAATTTAGAGATTATAGTTAGGTTTAATTTATCCTACTTAGGGAAGCTCTTTAGGACCTGCCTATAAAACTAGCTTATAAAGGATTTAATTTATTTTACTTAAGAAAGCTTTTTAAGATTCTTTAAAAAGCAAAATTATACTAAGTAGGAAGCTTATTATATACTATATTACTTACTTTAATAAATATAATTTTCCTTTTTCTAGCTATTAAAAGCTTATTTGTTATAAGGATGTAGCATACATACACCCGTGTAGTACGTCTTAGCTATAGAGCTAAGACCTCTTAGCTCTCTCCCTACTCTCTTATATATATAAAGAGTAAGTAAATACTTTTTTTCTTTTTTTATACTTTTTTTCTTCTTTAAATAAATTATTATTACTTAATAAAGCTTATAATTAAAATATTAATTTAATATTACTATTATATAATAATTTATCTTAACTCCTTATAAATTATAATAAAGGTATTACTTTTAAGTAATATAGCTTTAGTTTCAACCCTTTAATTTTATATTACAAACTTAACTTATAATAAAAAAAAAGACTCTTAATTTAGGAAAATAATAAAATAAAAAATATAAAAGCAACCTTAAAAGTACTATAAATTAAATAAACCCCTAAGTACTTATAAGTATTTATAGTTTAGTCCTAAGGAAGAATTTATAACTTAGAAAAGGCTCTTTACTAATAGGTATTATAAAATTAAAAGCTTTAAGAAAATTCTAAAGAAAGTCTTTAAGGCCTTTAAGTAGTATTAAATAAATAAGCTACTTAGAATATATAAGTTAAAGAATAGCTAGTAAAAGTAGTAGCTTACCTTAACCTTTAGGGCATATAATTCTCTAGTAACTATAAAAGTAAAAATCCTATAGTAGTAACTATAGGAGTAAATATATTTAGAAATATCTAATTTAAAAGAAATTAGCTAGTAGTAATACTATTTATCTCTTTAAATAATTATAAAGTAAGTAATGCTTTACCTAAGAGAAAGCTACTTTTTTAGCTTCTAAAGTTTAATAAAACCTATATAAATTTCCTTATATAAGAAGAAGCTATAAAGTATAAGCTTAATTAAAATATAGCCTTTATTAGTAAACTATTAAATAAATTCTATACTATCTTTAAAAAGCTAGAATCTTTAGCCCTTAAAGTTACTAACTTTTTCTTTATTAAAGAAAGTACTTATAGTTTAAAAAATCCTAATAACTTTATAACTTTTTTATATACTTATTACTATAACTTAAATAAAAAAGTAGTAAAAGCTACTATATTATTTAAACTAAAGCAAGCTCTTAATATTAGATTTATTAACTTTCTAGCTACTTAGGAGTTATAATTAGTAAGAGTAAGTAATATTAAATAAAGTAACTTAGTAAAGTCTAAAATATTGGTTATAGCCTTAAATAAGCTACTAAAAAGTGCTTTAGTTATAGTCTTCTTACTAGTAAATTATTAGGAAAAAGTTAGTAAGATTAGTAAAATTATATTAAAATTAAAAGCCCTTAAAAAGGGAGGGAATTTTTAGTTTAATTCTAAAGAAAACTATAATAAACCTATATAATTTAATAAGAATAATAAGGGTAATATTAATATAAGTAGTGTTAATACTATAAAGACTAAGAATAATAAAAGAAAGAAAAAGTAATATAGTATTTAAGTAACTTAAGAAAAATAAGAGAAAAAGCTAACAAATAAGCTTTACCTTTACTATAAAGAAAAGAACTATAAAGTGCCTTAATGCCTAATAGCTTTGCCTTTTTAACTAAAGGAATTTAAGGTAAATTATATTAAATCTAAAAAAAAAAAAAAAGAAAAGAAAAAAGAAAATAAAACCTTTAATAATAAGAAAAAAGAGTAGCTTCTAAATAAAGGCATACTTAAAAGCTAAAGGAAAACCCTAACCTAAATTAGAATAATTAACTAAAAATAAATAGTAGTTCTTTCCTAGTATTTTTATTATATAATTAAATTATATTTATAAATAATATACTAGTTAATAAGGGATATACTAGTTATACTATAGTAAACAAATAGTTTATAATTAAATTAGGCTTTTTATATATACTTATCCCTCCTAGAAGGTTAACTAAAGTAATCTCTTAGAATTGTTAAATAAAAAAAATCACTAACTTTAAAGCAAACCTTAAGGAATATAAAATAATTATTTAGGCTTATATTATACTAAAGCTTTAGTATAATATTATCTTAGGTAAAGAATAAATAAAATATAAAGATATTATATATAATATAGCTAAGTATAAAATTACTATTAGTAATATAAATAAATTAGAAGTCTTTAAAGTTAGGTATAATAATAGATAATTAAAGCAA